>VUQI01034012.1:2943-28950 GCA_015106735.1 Paratilapia polleni | reverse complement strand
GTCTCATTTCCAGCTTTGTCCAACAGCTGGTCATCTAATGGTTAGACGGAGACCTGGAGAGGCCTACAAGCCACAATGTCTCGCACCCACTATGAAATTTGGTGGAGGATCGGTGATGATCTGGGGATGCTTCGGTAAGGCTGGAGTCGGGCAGATTCGTCTTTGCAAAGGACGCATGAATCAAGGTTATACTGGAAGAAAACTTGCTGCCTTCTGCTCTGACAATGTTTCCCAACTCTGAGGATTGGTTTTTCCAGCAGGACAATGCTCCATGCCACACAGCTAGGTCGATCAAGGTGTGGATGAGGGACCACCAGTTAAAACATTAGTAATGTGTTGTTTAAAAATGAATATGAACTTGTTTGTTTTTTTTTTTTGCATTATTTGAGGTCTGAAAACACTGGATCTTTTTTGGCATTTTGACCATTTTTCATTTTCTTAAAATAAATGCTCTAAATGAAAATATTTGTATTTGGAATTTGGGAGTTATGTAGTCAGTAGTTTATAGAACAAAACAAAAATGTTCATTTTACTCAAACATATACCTATAAATAGCAAAATCAGAGAAACTGATCATTTTGGAGTGGTCTCTTAATTTTTTCCAGAGCTGTATTTTTTACACTGGCAGAAAGCAAGTTTTATAAGGATATTTACAGAATTTACTTAAGTATCATCCCAGTTGTCAACAATGATGCTTTTATTACTAACCGTAAAGTAAATGTAAAAGGTACTTGCTTGCAAATGGGAAAAATATTTATTGACGCTTCAGGCAAAGAAACAGGTGTCTCCTTTTTGGAGTGCATCCAAAGTATGTCATTTATATTTCAATGTGAAGCAATTCGTAACGGATTTTTGCCATACTACTTGCTATTTTGCATTTTGCTCATAATTGCCTGCTATTATGTGTGTGTTTTGATGCAGCTCTAGTTCCAAAGTAACTTTAAACATGGTTTTAACTTCCCTTCAGACATACAGATATTTGTGTCATTGATGTTCATGCTTAAATCCTGTAGTGTTTTAGATATAACAGATGTTGTGTGCAGGCAGTTCAGGAGTACTTTAAAGCTGAAAGGATGAAAACAGGAGCTGTTGACTAGCCGCTCTGTCCACTCACAGGTCTTCAGGGGAAAGTCGGGGAAGGCCCAGAGGAGTCACAGTGGAGGTCTATAGTGGACACACAGGCCGACAGACAGTTCAGCGGGTCCTCGGTGCAGATAAGTCACCCCCATACAGACCAGATGAGGGTTCACTGCTATTGACCTGCGAGAACAGCGCGTCCACTGAGCCTCCCCACCTTGAATGGCCTTGTTGAAAAGGAAAGCTATAAATTGGCGGATGAGCGCGCAGGGGGGGGGGGCTCTGCCTCCCCCTTCCCCTCATCCCACCTCCCACTCTCGCTTGCTCTCTCACATGCTATCTCTTTCTTTCCTTTACCAAGTAGTGGTTTCCATCTCACCAAACCCCTTTCCCCCTGAATGTTTAAAAAGATGAAAGGATAAGGAAAAGAATGGGGACAAAAGAGTGCAGGCTTGTGTTACAACCCTGCCCCTGAGAGACTGCTCATGAAAGAGTTTGGGGATGGGAGAGATAGGGACCTGGAGAGGAGACACAGAAAGATGGGGGGGGGATCATGAAAAGAGGGTTTTCAAGCCTCTAAAACGGGTCACTTCTGTATAGAGAGACAGACTATAGAGCAGTCTTCAGAGATGGAGACATTTAACACTGTCAGGACCCTTAGATGGAAGGCAGCGTTGATATACTCGCACTCACTGATTAATTGCGCAAGCACACATAGTAACACACATACACACACTTTTTCGTTTGTTTTATCCATATCCATCGTACAATACAAGTAGATTTCTGGGAATCTTCTACCAGATCGTCTTTGCCAGTTGTCAAACGCAAACACCTGCGTGCACATACATATACACTCCCTGGAGTCTCCTTTGCGGCATTCCTTCCTCTCTGCATTTACTGTCAGTCATTGGAAATCCTTGCAACCCTCCCACCATTCTCTCTATCTCCTTCCCTGTCTGAACATGCCCTGTGTGCACTTAAATATTTCCACCTCGGGGTGCATCAGTGAGAGTTCAAGTGGTTGAGAGAAAGAGAGCAAGAGAAAGTTGTTAGCTCCGTGTGGACAGGAAGAACCCTCACACAAAGATGATGACTGAAAAGGCAGGCACGCATTTTCTCAGGCTCTTGCCCTCTTGCTCTCTCTGTTACTCTTTTCCTTGCGTGCATATTGGAGACATGCTAATGTAACTGTGACCATTTCACAACCAAGGAGTCCTAGAGGTTTATCTCAGGCATTCATTCACAGAACGAGTTTTGCTTCATACTACCACACAGACACGTCACATTAAAAGCTTTCCTTAATCCTCAAGTCATCAAAGGCCTTCAAAGTTAAGTCACACTATTTAGCAGGCAAATAATTCAATACTGTACAGTGGTTTTCTGTTTTCAGCCAACAACAGTATCATGACTTAAACAGGTTTCCGGACTATTATTAAAGCCCCATAAAAAACAAACAAACATTTTATAGTACAGTGCTGCCTTGTACAAAGTCTCTCCCAACTGGAATAATTGAATTTGACTCCACACATGATCCACCTTTCGGATCCTGACATCTTCAACTGGTTCTCATTTTGAAGTTTCCAGATGTCACTCTTACTCCCTTCGGCCCCTGTGATGAATCTTTCCCACAGGCAGCGCCATCAGACATCAGCTGGTCGCTTCTGCACTGGACATCCTGCTGCATTTGAAACTCGGATCTGAGCATAATTGGAAGGTAGCTATTATGGCAATTATTGCAAATAGCTGAGCCGAGCTGTCAGGGCGAGGCTCTCAGTCTGTCCACAACTGAGCCACCAAGTCAGACCTCAATTACAGATCCTCAGCCTCCCCAAGGTACCTGTTGTCAGTCCTCCATCATCTCCTCTTCCATCTTCACTCACTTTGATCCTTCTTTTACTATCTCCACCTTCTTAACATTTTCAATCCTTTTCATTGTTTCTCGCCTCACACCCACTAAATTCCACTTTCTTCCTCCCCTCCTGCTCACCCGTAAAAAAAAAAAACCTCTGTAGTGAAATCTGCACTACCATTGCTACCACACACGTACACTCTGAGGTATAGCTGCATATGTTTCCAATTTCAGGCGTAATGCTCCTTTCTCCGCAATCTGACCCAATTAGCCAGAGCCTCCTGGAAATGCCCCAGTCACCAGACACGGTGGCAAAGAGGTAAAGGGTCAAAGGTGAGGTCATTCATGGGGGAGTTAGAATTTGATGAATGCATCACCTCCTGTCTGTCTTTGACATCCCTGTGTGCGCCACTTTAGCTGCTGTCCATTTTCCCCACGAACATATTTAGCACAGGTGTAGGATTGAGTAGAAAAAGCAAGCCAAGCCTGAAATTAAATTTCACAGTTTACTAAAGGTCAGAGAGGATGAATGACAGGGTCTAGAGCCAGACCACACATAAACACAAAAACAGCACACAAGTACACTAAAGAAAAGAAGGCACATACACATATGCGCACATACTCATACCAACACACTGCTGCTCTGACAAACAAACAACACATGCAGCTACAAGTCTTTCCTGCATGAAACTGAAATTAGCTTATGGAATGTTCACCTTCGGGAAAATGGTTTGAGAGGGAATATGAGCATCAAAGCTGCAAAGCCCTCATTAGGAGAACGGGGTTTGGTAATTCTGTTTAATGCCTAATTAGAAACAGGTTCAAATGGGTGCAAAATGCAGACTGGCGCTGTGTTGCATTGCCTGGCAGTCTGCCCCATTCCAAGTCTCTCTCAGTTTGGACTCTGTGTTATGTGCGATGTAGCTGGGTCATTGTCAGTTTATGAAACGGCTTCAGATGTTGCATGCACACACCCTACACGTCTTGTTTACATCGTCTGCATCGCTGTTCCCTCTCCCCTTACAGCACCTCACTCTCTCTCCCCAGATCACCTCTCAGTCACTCCTCCTCGTCTCCTTATCTCTATCTCCTCAGTGTCTCGTTACAGGACCCAGTCCACCTACGGTGGCTACACTTTCATTCAGTCTGGATCCTCCAGATTAGACATGCAGCCTAAATAGTGAGTGATTTATTTACAGTTACGTCCTCCATGTCGCCAGCATAGTCCACACCTTCTTCTGTTTCCCTGTATTTTTGCACTGATTCACCTTTCTTCCCCTTGTCGTTCCTCTACATCCCCTCACCTCCTTTTCCATGTGTCCTTTCTTGCCAGGGGAAAAAATGTTACACATTGTAAACTTTACTCACTGTACAACACCCGCAGGATTGGATTTCAGTGGCAGACTTTGTGTTTGAACTGCTCTAGCAATTAGTAGAGGATAGACTTACAGCGCACCTACTGCACAATGGAGGCACCGGCCCAGTTGTACGGGCCCCCGTTCCCATTCTGCCCCTCTCCATCTGTCCTCCTGAGGGACTGTGTATGAGACTGTGCGTGTGCATGGAAGGGTATGTTTGAAATTCTTGTTGTTTGCATGCTTTCACTTGTCTGAGTGTAAATTTGTTGCTCTTGGCACTGGATAAAAAAAAAAAAACAAATTCAGTAAATGCCAGGACTTTAAGGATACTGTATATAAGGCACTAACATTTGGTTTATAACTATGATGTAATTATGAGTAGAAACTAGTGTTATTTAATGTGTAATTTATGTAATCAAAGATGTGCCCTTATAAGGGAAGATAACAAATATTCTACACTAAAGTGGAAACCTCTGCGGGAAAAAAATGAAGCCAACACAAAGCCAGTGCAGTTCGTCTAATGGCCAGTTGAGGCTGACTGCAGAAGCAAGCCAATCCCCATAGACCCATATTAAAAGGTTCACCTTTGCAACATTAAAAAGCATGTTTACAGCCTGATACAAACATTTTTTGGTCTCCATTTATAGCTTCTCCTTTGATAACGACTGTAAAGTGGGTATTTTTCATAACTCATCCATTTGGAGAACACCATTAAGACAGGAATTTAGCAATATGGCTGCTTTGATTGATAGGTGTGCCCACATGACCAGCTGTAGCTGATACCTGTCTTCTAGGCCTCACCTACACTAATTCAATTCACTGTGTTTGTTGCGTTTGTGTCTTTTTAGAGCATTTTTAATGGAATTAACCAACAAATGCTGTGCGGTACAGCCTATCCGAGAAATTTGTGCTCCAATTTTGGTAAGTGAAATTCTAGTATTTTACTAGTCTGTCGCTAATTAGCAGATACCTGTGTCTGTGCGTTGTACCGGTGCAGTTCATGCATGCAGCTTGCACTCCACCCTCTTGCCCTCTCTGTTGGTCACTTCTCACCAAAACTCTAATGTTGAAGCTTCAAAATCCGTCGTCCACAAACTAGTGGGTGACATCATGGTGGCTGCATCCATCATTTATATACATTTATATCCATCATTTGTTGTCTAAGGGCATTTGAAACACTTTAAATACCTTTATTTTTAATTTGTTTGGCTTTTGCTTGAAACGATATTGTTGTATAAACCATACAATACAAACCACTACAAAATCTTGCTCCTATTTATTCTTAAATGGGCGCTTAAAGTTCAATCTTAAGCTGTAAAGTACCAAAATACCTGACATAATGAATGTCTTACTGACCTAAATATTTGGTAAATGCGTCTGTATCCTGTTAAGCTAAAATTAGAATGGACTCAGCAACAAGTGACATCTCCTCAGCAGTCCACAGTCCAGATCAGAATTTCTGATTTTATTTATTTATATATATATTTTTTTTTCATAAGTGATTCATTAGGGATATCAGGGAAGCTAATTAGGGGAGCTAATGAAATGTGCATCATTGTATAAAATTACCTTTTTTTAGTCAGATATTTTTTATTTAACTCTAGTTTCACATGTCTGCTGTGCCAGCAAGAAAATGGCTGTGCAGGTTTTATACCATACCGAAGAGTGCTTCCTTATTAATGTCTGCAAAGTCACGTTGTTATACTGTCATATGTGACAGTTGAGATGCTACACTCATAAATCAGTCCCCCCCGCCCCCAATAAACCTCCAGTCTTTACGATGCAGAGCTCTGGTATGACAAACCTGAAACTCCTCATCTTCTTTATCAGTTTATTTCTAACTCTGTGTATTGATAAAGTGTCACGGTTCATGGAAAAAGCCTGACCCTTGTATGTGCAGTATGTAGCAGCTCCACCCTTGGGCCCCCATGCACTTTGAGGCCTCACCAACTGACACTGATATCTGTCAACGTATCCCTCAGGAGGAAGCTACTGTGCAGGTTTCTTCCACTCAGTGCAGAGTCATAGCACCCTCCTGTGGAAGGGAGGATAATCGTGGACCCCCCCACCCCCCCCCACCCAAACTCATTCCTTGCAGAGTTATGAAGTCCATTTCCTTAATAATTTAAAAACTGTTTTTCATATCTCTCTTCCATCTTGGTTGAGGTGATTATCACTGACAGTTGTTCCCTATCCTGTACATTCCCCAAAAATGTAACTAAAGTGATATAAAAGAGACTTGTGATAGATACAGTCAATGAGGCTGAGAGAGGGGAGGGAGGGGAGGAGAGGAGAGTGAGGGTGAGATGCAGCGGGGTGAGGTGGGGGAGGAGAGGGGCTCAGAGCACCAAGCTGTTGTATTAATCTGCAAATTTTCTCAGATGACGCAAGGACTGTGACTTCGCCTCCCTTCCCCTCTTCCTGTTCATCTCCACATCCCTCCTCTCCGTGTCTCTCCCGATGCCTCGCTCTTGTCGGATGGGAGACAGCGACACACAACAGGTAAGCCCGGCCACCTCCTTGTTGTCATTTTTTCCCCCTCCATTCATTCACTGCTCACACATGCAGTACATTTGCATCATTTGTCACCTTTGGTGGGGTTATTTTGTCATTTGTGATTATTGGTTTATTGGGTGTTTGTATTAGTGCCTCAGAGACATTATTGGTGTGTTTTGTCTTTGTTTGCAAAGACTGTGAATGACCTTTGGGCTAAAGATGTTGGTTTAGGTGATTTTCACTTTTGCAACATGTGGGCCCTGTATTGTCTTATTAGATATCAGTATTATTGTAAGGGGGAGGAGGATCAGAGAGATTCAGAGCTGGTAGAAGGAGTTTCCAAAACGTCTGGTGGCCAAATGAGAAGATGGATTTAGTGTACGGAGAGAATGAGCTGTTTAAAATTCAGTCCTGCTGGAGTGAGGAACGATAGAGAAATTGCGGCGACAGATCAAAAACAAAAAACACGGGAGAAAGAAGGAGAGCGAGAGGAGGAAAAAGAGAGTTTATAAACTGCAGAGCTTTACAAGGGTGAGGAGAGCAGATGTGATAGACAGTCTGTGCTTAAGGAGTTCAAACAACAGATTAATGCACTCAGATTATCGTCCGAGAGAGAAGAGGGGAGGGGTGTGTCGGTGTCTTTGACATGTGTTCTTGCACACACATGTAGACAGAAAACTCAAGTCTTTTCTCTCACTTACACTCCACCCATTCTCACATCTTGACAGCAAAAACAAACACACACTTTTCCTGAAGGTTTTATGGCTGCATCTTCCTCTCGCGGACAGTCATTAATCACAAGTAAATTAAATGATTCGATGAGCTGCTGATTTTGATCATTAATTAATGGATTCAGTCCTTTAATATTCAATTTTAAAAAGTGAGTTATTTAACAATAAGTTAAAGAAACACACTGAGAGATTAATCTCACACGTCCACTTGGTCTCAATTACTCCCAATCACACACATTAACTCCTGTTAATTGATTAGTTGATCAGCATTAGAAAAAGTATAATTCAGTAATTGTTACAGGCATTTATGAAGCAAAAAAGCCAAAGATTTATTGGTTACAACTTCTCAAATGTTGGTATTTTCTTCATGTTATTGTATATAACTCATCATGTGGCACAGGCCACATCTGAAATGTTATCTGGAGCCTGCCCATGGCATGCCTAATAAAAAACTGTGCTAGTAATCTTAAAGAGAAAACCACCTTAACTGACAGAAAAGTGCAAGTGAGATATCTCTCTGCACCAAAAGTAATTGGACTGGACAGCATTTATCAAATCCAAATTTGGTGCTGAATCTGGTTATAAAGATGTGATGAATCTGTTATTAAGATTATAATGAACAACTTCAAAATAACTCTCCTAATGTAATAATCTTCAGAGTTTTCTTGTTTTTCACTGTCATACAGCCAAATGAGGAGGTATTCATGTGTGTTCCCATGTGTGCAGACACTGACCTTCACTGACAGTAACCCCAGCGCTGTTGTGATCTGGTAAAGCCATATGTTAGACCTGTGTTCGAAGGCAGTTGTGCATATGTTGAAACAGTCCATGCTTTGAAGTGCATGGACACTTGCGCTGTGTATCTGTCATCACTGATATCTAGAATACAGGAGTCTGCAGGGAGTGTATTAAGGTGTATTAGTGATGCAGAATTCCTAATATTGCTATTTTATATCAACATAACTGTGCAGTTGTACATGTTGTTGCTGCTGTTATTGCCTTAGGTGTTAAAAAGGGTCAAGGTTTGAGAGCAGTGATCAATTCGGGATTCAGATACAAACCTTTCAGTATGTATTTGAGTTTAGGTTTCAACAATTTTAACTCTGACAAGTTTTAAAAAGTTTTGCAAGATAAATGACAAATTTGCAAAGTAAGCGACTCCCTGAAAGTTTTTTATGTGATTTTCAAGTTTTTTTCTTGGGTCAAAATGGGCCTTTGGGTGTAACTACCACCAGATGGACGCCCCACCCTGAGCCTGGTTCTGCTGGAGGTCTCTTCCTGTTAAAAGGAGTTCTTACTCCCTGCTTTTGCTAAGTGCTTACACACAGGGAACTGTCTCATCATTGGGTCTTTACCTTACAGCATTCAAGTCTTGACAGGACTATTGTTGTGAACTGGTGCTATGAAAAAAAAAGAACTGAATTTTATTCATTTGAAACACATAAGCACACTTGGTCCTCAGATGGTTAAGGCAAAGAGTCTGTGTTACCTTACTTATAGAAATATGTCCATTTTTATGCTTTTTTTAAATCTTTGATAAACGAAAATGTATTATATGCTTTAGTAAATGAAACCCCACCTAAAAATAAATGTTAAAAACATTTTTATTACAATCCTTGTGATTTTCCTTTGTGGAATGCCAAAATCTATTGTATGCAAGAAAGTGCTTTGTCCTTACTAGTTGAAAAGAGAAAGGAGAAAGAAGATTTGAAAAGGACTTTGGAACTTAGAGTTAAGCAAATTAATACATTCAGGAACTTTGGGAAGTAATCACTATTTTCCAATTGCCCTGTTGACTAATTAGACCCAAAACTGAAATGATTAGTTAATTATTTGTTAGCTTAAAATACATTTTAATCCTTCTAGTCATTTTTAAAGGGAAAACAGATTCTCAGAAGATTCCATCTTCTCAAATATGTGAATTTGCTGCTTTTCTTTAATCTATGTGACAGTAAACTGAATATCTGTATCATTTGGAAGACTTCATGTTATTTGGCTGATTTTTGACAATTTTCTATCATGTAATTGACCGAGTAAAAATTAGCAGATTAATCAGTAATGAAAATAAGATTTATTTCTGGCCTCAATTTTAATTATATTCAGATTATGTTACACATGAAACATTGAAAGTCTATATATTGAATTAGATACTACCAATCCCAACTGGAAAGAGTAGTAAAAGTGTCACATGTATGGCATCAAGCTAAAATAAAACAAACAACTCCCTTGAAAAACATCTGTGATCTGCACATTGAACGCTACAGTGAGTTCATTTTTATGATATTGCATAATGACGCTAACGTGCTAACACGCCTTAATTGTCCTGTTTATTAGGAATTTGATGGCAGTGTATCGTGCAGTTTATCGCGGTGCAGCGTTGCATTGCTGCAGTGACCATCCTCATCTCCCTCTGCTGAACCAGGGTGGTGGAGGGGCGGGATGGGGATTATATCTCGATCCCTTTGCAAAGCTCACACCAAACAATCAACCATTGGAAATAATCCTCTGAGACACTCGTACACACCCGTAGTTACAAACCCACACACACAAACACACACACATACAGATGGTTCCCTAAACAGTAAAATGCTATATTTATACCACACACAAAGAGTCATTGAATCTATACATGGGTACAGAGTTTGGTATTGTGTTTGGAAATATGAACTTTAACCTCAATAACAAATAAGTTAATTTTGATCATCTTGGTGTTATAACAGACAGCATTTGATGGGAATTCATCCTGAAAGCAACGGTGAAAGGGGATTTAGTGGGAAATGAGTGCAATTGATTGGTTTGTATGCCGTCATAAAATGATCCCATCTGGATGTAGAAGTTCTGTTATAGTCCACGTTAGTTGCATTAAAGAGTTGAGCCTGTCCAACAGCCTATTGTATATATAAAAACTGCCTAGAGCCTAAGGTGGCATTTTTATGTTTATTCATTTAAAAAGGACTTCAACAATTTTATCCTGTAAAATGAATTAAATGATTATTTATTGATGATCAAATTAGTTGCCTAAATGTAAAAGCTTTTGTTAAGAAGTAGATTTTAGATTTAAAAATGTAGGATTTTCTATGCTGAAGTCTTTAGTCTGTCTTTCTAGTGGCTGCAGTCATTCAAACCGCATTCAGCTTCTTATATTGATTTTCAGAAGAAATCAAAAAACTTATTACAGTGTAAGTTAAGCTCAGTGATTGTCAGACACAGTGGGAGGCGGGAGAGGGGTTAGAGCTGTATGTATCACATCTGTTTGATCTCTTGAATCAACATCTGTGATCGACTGGTTGGATTATTAATGTGGAAGACTATGGGCGGATACAAGCAGGGGGTTGACGAGTCTGTGACAGCCCAACTGATGTAGTTCTCTCACGTCCAACCTGGGATGTTATGTGTACCTTTATATCTACAGCTGCTTGGGCTCATTTACAGTAATCACAGCCTGCTCTTTGGGGAGATTAACTCATTCTGGCATTGTGACTCGTTGCCTTGGAAGCCATGACAATTAAGAAGATGTGTCGTAAGTATATGACCGCATGTGGAGTCTGATTGTGATGGTTGTCACGCGCTGCATAGGTCATCATCACACATCAGATGGATGACCACAGTGTTTACACTGAGGAACCTCATGTTTATTCAGTCACCATTACTCTTGAAAGTCACTGTGGGAGGATTTCTGTCTTGTGTCTGTATTTGGCAAAGAGGGTATGTAAACAGCAATGCTGTAACTACTGTACCAACAGGGCTTAGTACTTCTTTTTTTTTTTTTTTTTTGCTCCAGGCTCGGATCACTTTGAAGTTCCTCTTCCTTTACCCCTGTGCTTCATCTCTCATCACTAACATGTGTTTCCAAAGCTCTGCAAAGATTTAAAGGCATTCCCTCTTCAAAGGAATATTCCTTCTTGTCCGCAGCCTACCTGGCAGAGTAGTAATACCTGTGTCATGTTGTGTCTGAAATCCTGGATTTACTGTAAGCTGCCTGACCAAATTGAACCCACCGACTTGAATTGCTGCATTTTGTTCGGGATGCTAAGCTGTAATATGATGTAACAGGCATGTCATGCTTCGTATGGCCGTTGCTCTGTATTTTGTTTAAGGCTTTTCAGGCAGAACCTTAGAAACTTAAGGAGTCAAATTCGACCTTCCAGTATTGTAAATGGTTTCTGTTTTCCTCAGTTGAACAGAGCCGGGTCAGCCCAGCTAGAGTTGGTTCCTAGAGGCCAGCTACATTTTGTCTTGAGGCAGCTCTGACATTTCCTGGAGCAGGAAAGTAATCTGTCTGTTGGGGAAGGAAGACAGATTTGCAGCACAGCTTCAGGTCCTTGAGAATGTCTTTGCAGCTTATACTCCTCACTGCCGCCCTCATCTCAGGACACATGCTGTTGCTTCAATTTTTCAAGGCCTCTATCAGGAAGCAAAGGTTTAATATCCAGCTTTCAGTGCTGCAGGGGATGAGAAAGATTCTTATTCTCGCAGTATTGGTCTTTTCCACATGTAACAGGAGTTTACATTGGTTTTGCTCTTTATGTCTATTAAAAAAGTTAGACTTCACTCATTAATTTTCCTCATTCCTCATAATAGCCATTATCCTAGCCTATGGAATTTTTACATAGAGTTTGACTGGATTTTATCCACCTAATGTGGTCATTTAAATCCACATAGGCAGGGGTCAAATGTCTTAAACTCTCAAGAAAAAGAGAGAAGAGACTTTCTTTCTTTTACTCTTATTCATATATACGACCAAATTACGTGGTCAGCTGACATTACCAAACAATGTTCATGCTAAAAATGACATAAGGATTGAAAAGAGGATTTGTGAAGACCATTAACAGAGGAACCCCCTCCTCTCCTCGATACTCCATTCACCGAGGATTATATCTCTGCAACTGAAACTTGGCTGGGGATTCTCCGCCCCTGATATATACCATGTCAGATAACACTAGAAATCCAAATTTGTGCTTGGACTGGCAACTTGCAGACTAGAAAGGGGCAGAGATATGGCCAGAGGGACCAGGAGATGAGAGCATGGAGGTGAACACATGACAACACATAATCCAGTAGGTAACATTTTTTGTGCTCCCCTGTTATCTACTGTGCTTTTGGTGAATGTGTACGACTGCATGCGTACTCCTGCAGAAAATGCCATCTGCTAAATTGATGGATTATAATCATGTCTGATTGCAATTGTCTCACTAAGTCAGACTGTTTGTAAATGTGACATTCATACTTGTGACAGGGATTTGGCACAACTGCGCTGCTTTCCAGATGTGTTTATATACGATTAATGTTGAGAGATGGTGGCGGTTGGGGTCTGAAATTTTCTCTGTAGACTAGAAACGTGCAGTGTTACTGGACTGCAGACACATTCTTCCTCGATGACTCTTTGTTTTGATGGAGATGACTCTGCTTTGGAGGGAAATTTGAAATGCACAGGAGCTAAAATAGACTTTGAGAATAATTTGTCGACTTGTTTACTGAAGAATTATTCGCCCACTCAAAGAAATTATATGGCTATAAGGGGACTGTTCAAAATGGCCAAAAAGTGTTAAATGACAGGGATATTATTATATTTTTCAGTCTAAATTATATACATATCATCCTCCACATTTAGTTGCATTATTATACTGCTGATTTGCAATTATAAGTTATAATATATAAGTTATAAGAAGTTTTACTTGGATTTCATTATCAGGTTACTCTTTTAAATAATGCTAGCCATATGGCAGTGTTGACCTCAGGCCAGCACTTTAGTCCATAGTTAAATATCTATTGAATGGATCGCCATGCAGTTTCTACAGACATTCGTGGTCCCCTAATGATGAGTTTACTTGTTCTGGTGATCCCTTGACTTTTCATTTAGCAGGACCCTGACTGTGACATCTTTTTGCAAAGTACCTCAACAAGTATTTGATGGATTGCTATGAATTTTAACACAGATATCAGATGGTGCCTCTGAAATCCAAGTCGTCATCAATGACAACCCCAATCCTAACCCTAACCCTAACCCTAGACAATCAGAGTATGTAATTTTTGTTGTTATTAAATTGTTCTCCCAAGTCTTGACAAACAGGGAGCAAAGAAAATAATCATTCTAACTGACACACATCAAAAATTATTCACATTTTTTCCAGAAAAGTCAGTTTTGCCTTTCTCCAAAATATAGGGGTAGGGTAACGTTAGGGTCAGGGTTATCACTTATGATGACAGACCTCAGAGGGTTAATGACTTTGGTGATCCGCCTGCTTTCTTTTTCGCTACATAAATGTTTATTTATCATGCAAAATATTTCATCAGTCTGGGAATCCATTGGCTAGTCATCTGCCTTAGCTTCTGGGGGCAATAGTCAGTATTTCAGGGTTTGTCTTGTCTTGTTTTATTTGCTTTATTTGGTCATTTGTTTACCAATGCACATGAATTTAAATAAAGGTAATAAAAAGTTAAATGTTCATCAGATGATGGTCTCGAGATCACATTTCAGCAAAATGTTTGCTTTCTTGTTTGCTTGACCAGCATGGAGCCAAAGCCTGCGTAAATGTAATTTGTCAAACGAACTCTAACTACAAGCAGCCAATAACCAGAAAGCTTTCAGAACAAAAACATTGTCTCTTACCTTCAGATTCCACATGTTGCAGGTATCTGTTTTATAGAAAATGTTTATGTAACAAATATTCTTGATGACCAGAGGGTAAATCCTAATGACTTCACTGGCCCTCCTACCTTTTTGTTGCAGTACTAGTAGCTCAAACTTTCACTGGGCTGTGCAAACATTCAAGGTTCCCACACAACGTATCCCACTTAGTTCAGTGACTCTCCCAGTTCCTTTAGCCAGTTGTTGGTTTGAGTGAAATGTCTTGGCAAGTGATCGTATGAAAAAACTGGCATATAGCCACAAACTGTGCAAACAGTCTTGTCCTCCATATGATAAATTGTAATAACATTGGTGATGCCCTTGCCTTTCATCACCAGATACTTCGATAATTAATGACCTAATATTTGCTAACATGGTAAATGTGGATGGTGACCATAGTAAGCGTTATACCTGTTAAACAACAACACTGATCTCAAAGCACAAATTTTTAGTATAGTTCTACGTGTCATGATGACTGTAATAAATACAGTATGTGTCCATTATGCACATGTAATAATTTTATATATGTAGGTGAATAATTATTCTTTTTTGGCATTACTTTGTACACTTTCTTACCACCTCAGTGCACTTGTATTTTGAGTTTAATGAATTTGCCAAATAAGACGATACAGATTAAACTTATATGAATTTGACTCTTAGCATTATCGCTATTTTTTTATTTTTTTCCCAGATTCAATCGGGTGTCTGAGATTATTGCACCTTTACTAAGCACAACAGAGGGAAATATACTAAAAGTAAAAGGAAAAACAAAACAAAACACTGCCTGGGAGGCGGTGTAAATGGAAATCTTTATGTTTCAAGATAAAGGCAGGTGATAAACATCACAAACACTTCAAAAATGCTTTCAGTGTGTATAGGCCTGCAGTCGTTTTACACTTTTTTAGTTTAAAAATAACATCTCTCAACCCAGTGTTCAGGCCTATTACAGTCGGAGCATGTAATACAGCCAGGAGCCACATCCTATTGCTCCCAGGGGGTCATTCCTTACCTCACTAATCAGCTAAATCTGTTCCTCTATCTTCTATCAACTCCATATTGTGTTGTATTTAGAGTCTGGCACTTTCATCATTTTCCATTTAGAGGATGATGCACAGATTACATCTCTTGAGTTGTTTCTTCATGTCCTGTTTAGGCATTGCCTGCTGTGTTTGGATTGCCTGCAGTTATGCGTCTTTACCTCCCTTTAGAACCTAAACCAAATACTCATGGGACATTCCTGTTGTGTGAGCCTTAGGTGCTTCTGGTTTTCACTAATCCCCCATTAAACACAGGGCCGGCCACCCCCAAAAGTGGTAAAAGTGTGAACCCTCACTAGTCAGAGAGAAAGAATAATTCAGACCATGAAGATTGCTTTCTAAAGCATATATTCACCCAGTACTAAAACCCACCTTTCTCAATGTCTTCATAGACAGGATGACAAACCAGTCGACAGCCAACCAGTCCAACACAAACAAGGAGAAGGAGAAAGAAGAAAACCAGCAAGATGACAACACGGAGATGGCATATAAAGATGCCGGCCACTGCAGCCGCAACACTCACAACCTGCTGCTGGGACTCACTGTTATGGGTATGCTCAGACTATTCCCTGAAAAGAAGAGCTCAGGCTTTGCCCTGATGAGGGCATAACTTGAAGAAAAAATGGAACAAAACAAGCCTTGTTATTTTGGACATAGTTTAACACTCAAAATTCCCATGTTTTACTGAATGACTAGAATTACATTTGAGGTTGGTTTTATTGTTAAAAAAAGGGCCCCTTTATGCTACAGCAAAAATTACCACACGCAAACCTAGATGTAAATACTCCAGGATCATTTTCCCATGAGACATCTTAGGCTTGTTGTTGTCTTTGCTCTGCCTCTGTAAACACTTTGGTATGTTTCTCCACAGCTGTGTGCTTTGTCAAAAAAGGCCTGCAGAGTCAAGAAGTGTGTTATTTTTGTCTGCAATTTGTCACTTAGATTTAAACCCTGATATGAACTCGTTTACATTACAGTAGATGGCTCTCATTAGTCAGAGATCTCTCACATCTCAGATGTTAAACACAGTGTTAGGGGCCTTCACAAAAAGGCTAATGAGTTCACCAAAAGGTTATAAACTGAGGGTGACTTCTGACATGACTAATATAACTACTGAGTTTTAGATTTTTCTGACATTTGGAACTATTTTGTGCCAATTTTCAGCTTATGCGCATATTTAGTTTTTCAGCTAAATATGCACATGAGGTAGTGTTTAGACATGCTTTTCAACTTCTCTGGAATCTGAAACAGTACCCTGTACTATTATGGAACTCTTTGAGGCAAGGAGACTAACTATGCCTTTTTAATGTTTTGAGAAATTATTGTAGACATAATCAGCTAAACAACTGCTTTACAGAAACAAAACTTCATAATTCATTTACTTTTTCCTCTCCTCAGGTGTTGTCATGGGAGCAGTGTTTGGGATGACGTTGCGGTACTTGCAGGTCAAAGACAGTGCCGCCCTCACGATGGTTTCCTTTCCTGGTGAAATCCTCATGAGGATGTTGAAGATGCTCATCTTGCCTCTCATCATCTCCAGCCTTATCACAGGTGTGCCAGTTATATTTAGTGTTATGTTGTTGATATTGTGGTTACACCTTAATGGGTGATTGTTCAATGCACATAATGTGGATTTTCTGAAATGTAATTTGGAGCACACATTCATGACCCCCAGAGGATGAAGCCCAGTGATTTTGGTGATTCCAAAGTTGGTGATTTTTTTTTGATCTTCTTAACATTCTTATTTTAACATTTTAAAATTAAAACGTTGTACTCCTGAAGCCAACAGCTCTTTGAGAATGATGCTTACACTGCATGCAAAATGCAGCTTACCTTGGAAAAGCCCGGAACCTATTCTAATGGTCGTCAAACCACGTCTTTACTGATATTGAGGTGTCAGAACTTGTCATTAAGGGTATGGGGGAGGTCGTCAAATGTTGTCTTTGTGGGGGAAAGAGTTAAAGCATTTTAAAAAATCTAAATGAAATGTGAGGTTTAAAGTATTACAATAGTCAAGCTTCCACATAAAGACACTTTTATTTAATCCGTGGACACATACACTGATAGTTTTAAATCTGTAAACTGTCACTTGTAGGGCTTGCTGGTCTAGACGCCCGCTCCAGTGGCAGGATGGGTAGCCGAGCCATGGTGTACTACATGTCCACCACTGTTATTGCTGCTGTCCTCGGGGTCATCCTGGTCTTGGGGATCCACCCGGGGAACCCCAAACTAAGGGGAGGCCCCTCCTCATCCACACCCACAAAAAACCAGGAAGTCAGCAGTCTGGACGCCTTCCTCGACCTGATTCGAAACCTCTTCCCTGAGAATCTGGTGCAGGCCTGCTTCCAACAGGTACCCTCCACATCTGTATATCCACATCTGCTGTTTCATTATTCTGGCTCTTCTCGAACTGTAGGGTTTCAAGCAAAAAATGTTAATATAAACATGGCAAACAAAGACTTTTGACCAATACTTTTCCTTTTAATAAAAAGGATGTATTTACTGGTATTGTTTTCCACTTTCAGCATTAAAGTTTTTGGTAAGACTGTAAATTCCTGCAAAATTTGCATCATTCAACATTAAGGTGATGCTAATCAAACCACACCTAAAGGAGAAAAAAATGGGTAAATAAAGAATCTGCCACATCTTGTTATGTTTATTTGTAAGACGATTCAAAATTTATTTATTTGTCCTGGTAAAATTCCTCTTTGACTGCTTCATGTTACTAGCAAAAAGATTGCAAATTACTGATTTCAATTTCCAAAGCTGGTACCAAATGAACCTTGAATTGTGACCAAAAAGTAGCATAGCATATTGGAAAAATCCTGCTTGTGTTCCAGGCCACATTTGAAGTCATGAGCTTTTCTGCATAAGGTATTACTGAGCAGTTTGACAGAATGAAGGAACTGCTGAGAGTTGTTAACAACTGGTGGGTCTCCTGAGAGGCTAGTTGTCCTCCAAACTTCACGCACAACAATTTTTACATGTGTTGTCAGGACTGATGCAAGGGGTTTTGGGTAGAAAAAGGCCATGGTAGCTGAAAGAGTAGCTCTTAGAGTGTAATTCTGATACAAATACAAGCAGAGCTCCTCAAATAAACCACTGAAAGCTATATTTACATGCTGAAGTAAGATAAATCAGTGCTACTGTCATTTGTCAAGTCACAGAATTGCACTCTAAAAGCTACTCTTATATAAGACATCTGGGGTTGTTTTGCTCTTCACTCTTTGTAATTTGCATATGTGCTTTTTTTGTTTACACAAAAGAAGCTTTTATAAGATTTAAATTCAGGCTTCCATATGTTGAGATGTGGATTTATCACTTTAATTTATTTGCTACTTCATTGGTAATATAATCATTGAATAATAATAATAATAACCTTGTCTTAAAATTACAAAACACGAATAATTGTAATTTTACGTGTGTTAAGGTCAGTTAGTATTAATGATGGTGTAGAAGAAGGAAAAGTCAGGAAGCAGCTTCTGTTTTCATGATGCAACAGTTGCTTTCTTCTGTCTAATCCTTTTTTTCTGTCATGCGTGTTTGTCTGAATGATTAGAAGTAGTTGTCTATGTTTGACTGGGTGAGGGTCAGCAGTCCTCCTGCTACTGCTAATCTCTTTACATCTGCAAAGCCACATCCTTATTTAGCACAGTAAGGCATCTGCTGGTGAACCGGGAGTGCTGCTGAGCATGAGCTTCATTCTTTTTTCTCTCTGCATCTTTTTTTTTTTAACTGCTTCTTTTGTTCATACTCATCAGGGATTCATTGAAATCATAAAAGACATAACTGTTTTAACAGCAAGGAATCATCCTCCCCCCTTTCAGCCTTTTTGTCTCCCTTTCTTTCCCTTTTGTTGTATTTATGTTTCTGTTTTGCCTTTTCTTTAAACACAAATCAGAGTTCATTGTGCCGCTGCCAAGGCTTTGTTTGCTCACACACAATAGGAGTTACAAAATCTAAGCACCCCGGCACAAACCACAGAATAATCTGAATGTCGCCCTGTGCTTCCTTTAGGTACAGACGGTGCTGAAAAAGGTGCCAATCGCACCACCAAATCAAACTGAGCCCATATTAGTGAACAGAAAAAAACTGGAATACAAATGGGGCATGAACGTCCTCGGTGAGTTGATAACAGAACTCGTATTGCAAGAGATTTGTGTTTTCCAGGTCTCTCTTTTGTTTATTTTTTCTTCTTTTTGTATCCACAAGTGTTTCACTCCTCAGCATATTTCCACTGACATGCTGCTTTGTGTCTTCATCAAGGCTTGATTGGCTTCTTCATCACCTTTGGGATCTGCATGGGCAGGATGGGTGAGCGTGGAAAGATCATGTGTGACTTCTTCAACATCCTAAACGAAATCATCATGACAATGGTGTCCATGATTATGTGGTCAGTGTCTTGTATTCTCTGTTCGTATTTAGGTGTGTCTGTGTGTCTGTGTTTGAAAGCATGTGCCTCTGTTTTTGCTCTCGTTGGCCAACGTTTGCATTGCTTTGACATTCTGGAGATACCACATACAAAGGTCAGTGACAGTGATGGATAAGGCGACGACTGTGTACATGAGGCAAATTGTGGGAACAAGCAACATGGTCGGACAGTAAAGACTGAAAAGCAAAAAAAGAAAGAGGAAGAGGGAGAAAGTGTGTCAGTGAAGGACACGGACAGATGGAAAGAGAGAGAGACAGAAAGAGAGAGAGGGTTTCCCTGGAACATGCTGGAGTCTGTGTATGCTGGGGAGTAGTAGGAGCCGGGGCCGGAACAATGTTGTGGGCTCCCAGGGGAGCCGGGGTGGAAGATCTCCAGAATGTAATGGATCCATCGAAGGCAGAGGAGACACTTGGCGACAGAGCAGAAAGCAGATGCGGGCAGGAGAGACATGAAAAGATGCATGTGAGAGCATGCCTTCAGAGAGCAGTGCACATCTTGAGGCTTTGCAGGACCCTGGCAAGTGCTGCAGAGAAAGAGAATGTAGTGGTACTCAGAGCAGGGACAGGAAAGGAAAGGAGGAGTAGAGTAGGCGGTTGGAAGAGAAACAGCAGGATGCTTGTCTTGCTGCTCCTCTAAGCCTCCTCTACATGTACAGCTGGACACCAAAGGAACTCTATCATTGTTCATATCACTCACTCAGTATAAACAGATTACTCATGGGCCTATGGAGCAAGCCAAACACAGAATCCAGTGTATAGAGAAACACGCATCATACAAGGGGCACATCCATCAAATCATATACACGCCATACCCACCAAACAACTGTCAGTGAATGCCAGCTGACCTGGAAGACTGCACTACTGTCGTGATGGGACTTTGACTCAGACAAGGAGTCGCTTTAATTCAAGTGTCCCTATAACTGCAGTCTGTCCTCATGAACGGCAACAACTGCACTCCAAAGCTGGAAACCAGAGATCCAAGCATGTGTCATGTCCTCTCGCGGAGAAATGCGCTCCTTTGACAGTGACTAAAGATTGATGAGGTGTCGCAAAATGTTGGCCTGACATTAAAAAAAAAAAGACAGGATGTCTCCAGCTCCCTGAGGAATCTTAAAATAACTTAAATTCACATTAACTTATAAAAGGCCTTAAAAAGTTATTAGTCATGTCACCGCAATAATTACCAGCACACATCGCCACCATTTTTGTGGCAATGTGACTGCATTGTTAAGGCTGTGCTTTACTGTTCAGCTGTCCAGCAATTGTTATTTTTTTCTTTTCACATTAATAAACATTTGTTCTTCAGCTTAAACAAATCATTTATTTCAACCTTACTATTTTGTACTGACACTGACATGTTTTATTCATAAGACTATATTTTCACTTTTTATGTGAATCTTCATCACAGATTTGGTCTCAAATTTCATTTTAACTGGTAATAACAATTCTTAATACATGTGCTCCTACCTGCAGACACCCTAAAAAATTTTTTTTGTTGTTTTTGGCAGAATTCTTGCCTCATGTTTTGAAATACATAACAGGCTGTTTTAAGAGTCACTCATAGCAAATTGTTTTATGGCTTAATAAATGCATAATATCAGCAGTTTAAAAGTGCTCTGTATACAAGAAGTTATTTAAATGACTGATGTTAAATTAATAAAAAACAAAATTTTATATCAATGTATGCCATGGCTGTAGGGATGTTTAAAAAAAAAAGGATAAAGAAAAAGAAATTAATTTACCTACAGATATATAGTGTATACTGACTGGAGTCTAATGGAACAAAAACCACAATCAATTCCTTTCGAATAATTTCTGCTGTGATGTTTGTTCCTAACTCTGTGTCCAGGTACTCTCCTATCGGCATCGCCTCTCTGATTGCGGGAAAGATTGCAGCTATTGGAGACTTGGAGGTGGTGGCCAGGCAGCTGGGCATGTACATGGTGACCGTCATTGTGGGTCTGGTGATCCACGGCGGCTTGATCCTACCTGCTATATTTTTTGGGATCACCAGAAAAAGCCCCTTTGCTTTCTACTCTGGGATCTTCCAGGCATGGATCACAGCTTTGGGCACTGCTAGCAGGTACGACAGCTTGCAAGAAGTGCATATGTATATTTGGAAGTCTTCTGTTTGGGCATGTGTTAACACATGTGTGTCACATATTTCTTTTACAACATCTATTGCTCGGACAGCTGTTGTAGTTACTGTGATTGATCGGCATAGCCTGCTACTCGCTTTCAGCTATTTGGGTTAAATCTGAAAGGTCTGAAGGCAAAAATCTGTATTCATGTAACTGTACTGACAACTCAGGACAGCAGAGCCAAATGTGTGTAAGTGCAGGCTATCATAGACAAGTCCATGTCGGACAGATTCTGTGTTGTAAGTGTCTAAACCTTCGGATTAGCTGTCACCAGTCAAACTGGCCCCACTGTATCCTCCCTGGCTTGGCTTGGCCCGGCCTGCCTGGGATTCTGCATTGCCGCTGAAACCAACTGTTATTTTGGCACATTACTGAGGCTTTAGTGAATATGGGTAATCCTATCAACGTTTTCTCTAATTATATTATGACCCGAGCTTAGCCGGGCCGAGAATCAAATTCCTTTAATTCACATGTTGGAGGATTGAAACAGTGGCCTACACCAGCTGTTAGGAGGAGGCTGTCAGCCGACTCAAATTTCTCCCCCCTTTTTTTGTTGTCTCTTCGTTTTCCTCCTCACCTCTGTACTTAGGTCTTTCACCAGCTGTCTGACTATTTTATATCCTTCAATAGACACTTTGCTTCTGTTCTGTATACATCTGCACCTTTGTTTTTTCTAACTCACCCTCATGTGGGGCCTTGTTCTTTCAGCGCAGGGACATTGCCAGTCACCTTCCGCTGCCTTGAGGAAAATCTGAAGATTGATAAGCGTGTGACTCGCTTCGTGCTGCCCATAGGTGCCACCATTAACATGGACGGCACTGCCTTGTACGAAGCTGTGGCAGCCATCTTTATTGCCCAAATGAATGACATCACCCTGGATGGTGGGCAGATCGTCACTGTCAGGTGAACCACATGATAACATGGCTCTACAGATAAATATCTCATGTTTTTTCTGTTATGTTATGTAACATGAGTTAGTTTTTATTGTCAGACAGCAGCATTGTTAAGGCGCCTGTACTCCTTCCCCCCACATCAGCTCAAGCCCTTTTTGTTTTCTTGGCTGCTTCTTTTACTTTTTATTTATAATGAAGTGAAACGGTATGAATGCCTTACAGAAGGTGCTAAAAGTGAGCACCATTCCCACCTCATCCTTTTATTAGTACTGGATTTTCACCGCATTCTTTGAGAATGGCCGTGTGGAAAAACCGTTAACTCCTTTACTTCAGCATTTTGTCTGAAGTTGGCAATATCACAATTGCAATTACAAGTGCAATTGATTGCATTGTGTGAAATGAGGTTTATACAACTTTACACATCCGGGATCATTTCAGCTGCAGCCAAAAGTGCACATAGCATGTTTTACTACATGGTTTAGTAAAGGTAAAGTTACTGTATAATGCTTAAATCAGCGGCCGATGACATTTGCTAACGGGCTGCAAGGAAACTGTATAACTGCTTTAACATGAATTTCCTCTCTGGGATCAGTGTAGTTTTATCATTCCATACCTTATATTAATTCAGCAAAAAGTTATGGTTATGTAGGCTGTATTTGTTTACTTCCCTAGGAAGCCTTACAGCACCTTACCAGCCAGCTTTTAATTTTCTAAACAAGGGCAAAACAACTTTCATCTCCTGCTTACCTACTCAAACTGCAAGCAGTGCTATTCCTCTCACTGTTCACAAGCACATTTGAGTGTAGCTGTTTAATTATAGACATTTTTTTTTTTTTAATAGAAGAATTAGAAGAAACAAAAGATATGTGTGTTTTTAATATCTAACCATTGGACTTTTAACTAGGCCACATGGTGGTATGGTGGTTAGCGCTGTAGCCTCACTCAAGAAAGTTTTGGATCTGAACCTCCTGGTCAGCTGGGGCCTTTCTGTGTGGATCTTGCATGTTTTCCCTGTGTCTGTGTAGATTCCAAGTGCTCCAACTTCCTTCCACTGTGCAAAGACTTGCCTGTTAGGTTGATTGGTTATTTGGAATTGGCCATGGGTGTGGACGTGAGCGAGAATGGTTGTCTGTCTCTCTGTGTTAGCCCTGTGATGAACCGGTGACCTGTATAGAGTGTACATGACCCCTCACTCAGTGTCAGCTGGAATAAGCTTAAGCGAACCTGCAGGCCTAGTTGGATACACAGTTTAAAAATGGGTTGACTTTTAAACAACATTTTCAGCATAAAAACATGCACATTTATTATTTCAGCACACACAGTTTTTATTTACCGCCAAAATTAGAACCATCCATAAAAATACATATAATTTGATGTATTTGTTCAATTTTAATTTTATATATAATTTTAAACATATGCTAATATTGATGTGAAAAGCTTGATAATACTTAATCATGGGTGTTTTCCTTTTGGGGCCCTTGTGACAAGCTGTTTGTTGTCCGTTGTTGTTGTTTACACCATTAGCTGAATGTATTAGGCGACTGGAGGTCATATGTTTAGCCAGAGGGAAAAGCACCTGGCGAAATTTACTCACAGGCTGTGGCCAAAAGCAGGATGGGACAGGAAATCGTGTGGGTACAGATGTAAACATCAACTGCTGTAAGTTGTAAAATATACACATTACAAGTTTTTACTTTAAATGGTTCCAATCACAGTCACTGTCACACTCACTACAGCAAAACAGTCCTGCTGTTTGCCATTTTTCCTAGCAAGAATATAAACAAACAGTATTCCCTGAATGGAATGTCAATCCACCCTCCTGTAAGTATTTGTGTCAAAGTTCATTCCGATTATTATTGAATTTGCGTCAATTAATTTGCAACCAAAAGTGTCATCCCATTTCACACAGATGAATGCAAAGTGAGGTTTGGCTTCACTGGATCTTTAGTAGACTGTATGTAAAAGATGGACATAGCATTTTTAGTCACTGCCATTTTTGTTTTTTGGAGCCAGAAGTAACACACAAATAAAATACAAAAATTTCACTCACCAAAACTGCAGCACAAATGTCTTGGACAGTCTGTATTGCATAGCAGTCCATTTTATTTGTCATTTCATTCCATTAAAAAGGCTCCAAAAGGCCCCAACACCACAAACATGCTGGAAAGGTCCAGTTGTTTAGCTGCAGCTGTTTCTAACTGCTTATATGAGTTGAACTTGTTGATTGCAGCAGGTCACATGCAGCGCATGCCCATGCTGCCCTAAAAACAGTTAACATATAGCATTACCCTGATTGTCAGTATAGATTCACTTCAAAACAGTGAAGTGGTTGTGAAGTGGTGGTGAAGTGCAAACATAGTTCAATGCATTTTCAAATGACTCACATGAATTTAGGACAGTATTTTATATGAGGTATAGAAATTAATGTAGTGAGGAAGTAAAGAGATATTCATTTCCCATTCCTGAGGTTTAAGACAAACATTTGGAACCAGTAAACTTGGATCTGACCCTCCTTGTTGTGGCCGTGGGTTACAAATGATGCTCAGTGCTTTGAAGTTGTTTATTGTATGTCTTTCATCAATGGCTGTTTACCACCAAATTCCAAAATCTAATTTTAAGAAAGTGCTGTATGGGTTTTGTATCATGTGTGATGAAGCTGTTCTGAAATAAAATCCATGTGTGCTGTGTAAATCTGACCCACTTAATGTCCCAGTCACAGCGGGGTGATTATTAGTGCTGCAGTTTGTCAGACACAATTGAGATGTAACTAAGAACAGATGAATAGCTTCATGCAGTAAATATCACGGTTTAGAACAGTGTCCAAACTGGCTGGCCCGAAGTCCCATGTGGTACCAGCATGAGCTGATAATTTCTCTAATTGCAGACACGCCATGACAGGCAGCATTCTTTTGAGTCTTTTACATCAGGAAACATCTTTTGTTGTGGACAGAAGAACTGAGCCCTCTTTATGCTCAGATACCACCTTTTTATACAAGTGTTGCATATATGGTGGAGGAAAATAAACTCACATAAATCCCAGGATTTTAGTGCATGAGCTTGCGAAAAAGAAAATTGGACCACTGCATGTATAAATTTGAGTGGGTTTGTCAACTTTCAGACAGATTAGGGTTTTGATTTTTATATGCTCATATTATAAACATTTAAACCTAAAACTCGCCTCGTGCTACAATTTAAAGTCTTTTTGGCAGCTATTTGACTGACTAAGCATGATGAATAGGCAGTGAAGGCATGAATTGGTGAGTTCCATTATTAAATGTGGTTTCACATCAGCCTTTTCTGGTGTTTCAGCAGTTTTAAAGCACAATGGTCTGGTTTCACAGAAGTGTTTAATTTTTGCCAGATCTT
>VUQI01034002.1:0-17902 GCA_015106735.1 Paratilapia polleni | reverse complement strand
AAGGTGTGGATGAAGGACCACCAGATTAAGACCTTGTCATGGCCAGCCCAATCTCCAGACCTGAACCCCATTGAAAACCACTGGAATGTGATCAAGAGGAAGATGGATGGTCACAAGCCATCAAACAAAGCTGAGCTGCTTGAATTCTTGCACCAGGAATGGCATAAAGTCACCCAACAGCAACATGAAAGACTGGTGGAGAGCATGCCAAGATACATGAAAGCTGTGATTGCAAATCAGGGTTATTCCACCAAATATTGATTTCTGAACACTTCCTAAGTTAAAACATTAGTAATGTGTTGTTTAAAAATGAATATGAACTTGGTTTGTTTTTTTTGCATTATTTGAGGTCTGAAAACACTGGACCTTTTTTGATATTTTGACCATTTTTCATTTTCTGCAAAAAAAATGCTCTAAATGAAAATCTTTGTATTTGGAATTTGGGAGTTCTGTTGTCAGTAGTTTATAGAATAAAACAAAAATGTTCATTTTACTCAAACATATACCTATAAATAGCAAAATCAGAGAAACTGATAATTTTGCAGTGGTCTCTTCATTTTTTTCCGGAGCTGTATATCAAAGTCTCCGCTTCCGCTCCTGCCTACCTCGGACATGAGTGATACGTATACTGATAGAGTCATGCTCAGACGTCGCCTTGGACATTACCAAAAGTTGCTTTCTCCCTTGAGATGCTAATAACTGAAAAGTGTGCTTTGTTGGGATCAGGTGACTGACTTGGCTATTGAAGAATATCCCATTTATTTGCCTTGAGAAACTCTTGATTGCTTTTGAAGTATGTTTTAGGTCATTATTCATTTGCACTGTGAAGCGCTGTCCAACCAGTTTTGCAGCATCTGGCTGAATCTGAGCATAGCCCTGAGTATAGACCTGTATACTTCACAATTCATCCTGCTACGTCTATCAGCAGCCACATCAACAATAAACAATAGAGACTCAGTTCCACTGGCAGCCATACATGTCCATGCCATAACATTGTCTCCACCTTGTTTGACAGATGATGTGTTATGTTTTGGATCATGAGTTTTTTCTCTCCTTCTCCATACTTTTCTCTTCTCATCATTCTGGTACAAGTTAATCTTGGTTTCATTTGTCCAAAGATTTTTTTTCAGAACTGTCGAAGGCTAATCTGACCTTCCTGTTCTTGAGTGCAACCAGTGGTTTGCACTTTGTTGTAAACTCTTTGTATTTCACTCATGAAGGCATCTCTTGTAGATTTTGACAATGATACACTTACCTCCTTGATAGTTTTCTTGACTTGGAGATGTGAAATTCTTCTTAACCATGGAAATAAGTCTGTCATCATGGACTTTAGTTGTCTTCTGTGGTCTTTCAGGCCTTTTGGTGTTGCTGAGCTCGTCATTGCATTCATTCTTTTTAAGAATGTACAAGACTGTTGATCTGGACACTCCTAGTTTTTGCTCTCTGAAAGGTTTAGTTTATTTATTTATTTATTTTTTTCAGTTTTAATGACGGCCTCCTTCACTTGCGCTGACATCTCTTTGGACGTCATAATTACAATTATAGTGAAAAGCTATAAAATACAAATTCAACACTTTGAATCAACTTCAGATATCATGTCTGCTTCGTTTGTCATGAAATAACACGGGAACAGGCCTCACCCGGCCATGAAACTGCTCGTCAGTCTATTGTCCAATTAATTTTGAGTCTCTGAAAATGGAGACTATGTATAAAAATGGTTGTAATCTAAACAGTTAATGAAAATCTTTTGTTAAACTCCTTAAGTTAAAGCTGAAAGTCTGCACTTCAGTCACATATTGATCGTTTGATTTAAAATCCACTGTGGTGGTGTCCAGAGGCCAAACTACACAAGTTGTGTCTTTGTCCAACAAGTTATGGACCTAACTGTATACAGTATGCAACATTATTACGAATCGTCTTGTAACAATAATAGTACGACAAACTCAACAACACACAGGAATTAATTTGAGCATTGAGAAGTGAAATCATGAAGAAAATCTAAAAACTTGGACATGTGTTTTTATTAAATAAAGAATAAGTTACAATAATAAGACATAATGTAAAAATAACTCCATACAACACTGGAAATCATACATCAGTGTGTCACAGCAACTTTGTGAGAAGTGGTTATTAAATAAATTTACAATGTGAGGTTTCATTGAGTGACAGGGCAGAGTGATATGCGGGTGGTGGTTTTGGTTGTTAAAACAGCAGCGCTTTACCTTATGATATATCAGTTTAATTTACACATCACACATTCAGAAATAGTAACTGTGAGCTGATGTGGAGTTGCAGTAATGAGTGAACCGACTGGCTGTAATCAAACAGGCAATATGAATACAAGCATGCACACAAACACAGTAGGAAGAATGGTTCATTAACACTGTTTCACTGTTTGAAAACCTCTGACCGCACTGAAATCACAGACAACTGTCACCATACTGTTGCAGACACACTTCATTTCAAAATCATACAAACATGTATGATTGAATAAAAAGGCTGAATGAAGATTGAAAGATATTAAAAGAATTGTAGTTTTGACATATTTGTGCTCTGCTGCAGACAGCACATGGCAGAATATAAATGTTGAATTCCTGAAGAAAACCTGGCAAACACCTTGGCATCATAATAATATTATGAAAAGGGCAATATTAATAAGTCTTTTGTAAACCCAATCTGGATACAGATAGTGGTTGGTGCTGACAGCAGTGGAGTAAACTTTATCAGGATGTGAGGATATCTGAGAAAAAAATCTCAGCAGTCAGAACATCTGAGGCAGACACAAAGCTGGTCCAAAGCCGTTAAACCACCTTAACGTGGCAGAGTGCTGCCACCAAGTGGTGCACCGCAGGAATTTCATTTTACTACAAATATGTGGTGATGCTTGTATAATTCGCATGGCACAAGATATCAAAAATATTTCAAATTTCCTGCTCTCCTGTGCAGAAAAGATATGCTGACTACACCAGTGACTGGATTTCTTTGGGGTTTAATATTTTATTTCACAGAATAGCTACTTACCATGAATGGTAAGATAAGGAAAAAAATAAAAATCTTTTAAGTTTGCACTAACAGTAATGGCTCTCAAAGACTGTTTTGCACCAAATAAGAGTCATTCCAGCTGAGGAAGCTTGTATATGACATTTGTTACTGTTTTAATACAGATCAGGTTAAATCCTGCACATATTCTAAGAGCCTGTAATCTATTTAAGTAGGAAATATAAAAAAAAAAAAAAATCAGTCTGAACCCTGATGAAATATGCATGGTGTAATTGCGAGAGCACAGTTCTCCAGTGCAAGTGAGCACGAATGCAGTAAATGCAGTTTCTTCTATGAGCACCATGGTGAAACAAAGCATGCTGAGCCGTATGTACCCGAACTGCTAAATATGTGTTATCGTGAATCATGGAATCACTGAATCTGCAGTGTGCAGTCAGTCACCCTGTGGATTCCTTAATTACACAATGCACTGCATTCCATATGTGACTAATGCTGCAGCTCTCTCCAGTCTTAGTATGCAGGTCTGAGCAAGTAAACTCTTTGAAAATGGGAAACTCAAACTTCAACGGGGCAAAGGAATATTAGAGAAAGTTCATTTGTTTCCTTCATGGTTATTAAAGAAGACAGCGCAGCTTGTAATGTTTGTTAAGCCCTCCTGACAGTAAAGCCACAGGGATTCTTTCCTTAAATGAACAGCTGCTGCTGAGAATTTTAAAACGGCAATTTCAACAGAGTCAACCGCAGAGCTGGCTCACGCATCACTGCTACACAGGAATTATGATTTTAATATTTGGAGCAAATCATTTTGTTTGTCTAAATTCAGACATCAGTCGCTACACAACACTCAGGCTTAAAACTTAGCCTCCCATACACGAGAGACACGAGCACTTTCCATGTACAACCTGGACTGTGAGAAAAGGCGTCGGCAGCAGATAAAACATTACTTTTATAATGGCACTAAGTCTCCGGCTGTCCTTTCCTCCAAATACTCACAGGAATGGATGGGAAATGGAAGGAGAGGGGTTTGAAATGCTTGGTGGGGAAGTTTGGAGATTCAATTACACAAATTTTTACACATTAAAATTTTTTCCACGCATGCAGCAATGCTGTGGTGATTAGGATTATAATGTTTCGTAGATTCATCTATGAGCCTCATTGTTTTCACTCTCTGTCTGACTACAGGTTGCTTTCCTGGGACTCGGTGGACGATATGGGATGCAAACCTCCATTCTCATTCAGTCTCTTGGCACGGTAGGTTTCATAGTGAATGTTATGAGTGACTTCCTTCAAATCCTGCAGGTGAGATCTGCAAAAGATGAATGTGAAAACACAGAGAGGGTGAGGTACTAGTTATCTACATCCATTTGAAAGAGGAAGGCATTAGAGTTATTGTGTTTTGTTGAAGTTCAAACTTAGCATCAGAATGGGGGAAGAAAGGTGATTTAAGTTACTTTGAACATGGTTGTTGGTGCCAGACGGGCTGCTCTGAGTATTTCAGAAACTGCTGATCTGCTGGGATTTTCCCACACAGCCATCTCTAGAGTTTACAGTGAATGGTCCAAAAAAGAGAAAATATCCAGTGAGCAGCAGTTCTCTGGGTGAAAATGCCTTCACCCAGGCAACCAAGGTATGCAGAAGAGTATCTCTGAACACACAACACGATGAACCTTGCAGCTCTTGCAGAACCGGGTGCCACTCCTGTCAGCTAACAACAGCAAACTGAGGCTACAATTCACACAGGCTCACCAAAATTGGACAACAGAAGATCAGAAAAACGTTGCCTGGTCTAATGAGTCTTGATTTCTGCTGCAACATTCAGATGGTAGGATCAGAATTTGGTGTAAACAACATGAAAGCATGGATCCATCCTGCCTTGTATCAATGGTTCAGTCTGGTGGTCGTGTAATGGTGTGGGGGATATTTTCCTGGCACACTTTGGGCCCCTTAGTACCAACTGAGTGCCAATACATGAGTAATGTTGCTGACCATATCTATCCCTTCATGACCACAGTGTGCCCAGAACCTTGTTGAATCTATGCCATGAAGAATTAAGGCAGTTCTGAAGGCAAAAGGGGGTCCAACCTGGTACTAGCAATGTGTATCTAATGAAGTGGCCAGTGACTGTATATCATCATTTGTGTTACTGTTAAAATACTGATTTGCTGAGAAAGTTTCCTAATATTGAAAAGTGTTTTTTTAAATTTCACTTTGTTGCATCAGGATTTTAAAATGTGTTTTAAAAGTCTTACCTGATCAGAAAATCCCTCAGTTGAGCAAACTCACAATGGTTTGGATTTTCAACTGCAAAAAACAAGAAAAACAGAAACAGTAAACCATCAACATCAGCACTGTGTAAAGGCCAAAGAAACTCTTTTAATGAGAGCGTTTGACTCACCCTCTACAATTCCCCACGCTGTCTTCCTCCCCAAAACCCGTTTGCCGTTCACTTGATATTCTTTCTCACTCCCCACCACAGCAAAGGGCATCGCCTCCTGTGGACAGAGACATTTGAACACGGTTCAGTGTACTGAAGAGAGCTACATGAGGTTTATGAGATGAAACAAATGCACAACATGCCCCAGTGCCCTGGCATTCTACTTAGAGGAGGCGGTGCATGTTTGTGAGTGAGACTGGGTTAAAGCTGGGTGTGAAATATTAATTCCAATGTTGAGGAAGAATATCATTGGACAAATATCGTGTGAAAGAAAGAACACTTACTCTGATCTTGTCGTTGTCACTCTTGTCTTCCATGTCTTCATCAAACTCCTTCTGTGGGTAAAATTCAATCCCGCTCATCTCCAGTTCCTTCCTTACCTGCAGCACAGAAGACAGTCAGGAAAAACAAATAGGCAAAAAAATTTTTTTAAACCACACACATACCCAATCACTCCAGAAAGTATACAGGACCAAAATCCTGCCTGATACTGGACTTTAAAACTGACATTTGAGAGTTAAATAATGTGATGGTCAATATTGGCTATACTGTAATAATAGATTGTATATAAAAGATGGTCAAAGTTTATTTGCTACCCTGCTTTAGCCTCCTTTTTGACAGGGAAAATGAACATCATTTTGTGTCAAAAAACAGTGTTATTACTTCTCTACTGAGTCAAAAGGCCAGTGGATCAGACTTTAACTGGCCCCTTGTATATTTGTACCAGCAAAAAACCCAATTTAATTACTTCATATACTGCTATCTTAATCTATAATTAATCTTTTATTGGTGGAACCAATTGGTGGAAACACAGTCACTGGCCCAAATGGCCAGCGGTTGGCAAATCAACTTGCCCAACATACTTTTTTATTCGCCCTGTACCATCGGGCCATTGGTTACACTGAACTCTGAATAAGACTTAAAATTAGCCTGAGATCATAAAGACATGAGGAAAAGGTTTACTGAGGTTTTGGATGAGCAGTCGAATCAATGAGAAAATTGATTTCTTTTTGCAACCAGAGGCGTTGACCCTGCTGGTGATTAGATAGAATGCAGATTTAATGCACTTTTGCTGCAGAGTCCGGTAACCTGGATCCACTGCTGACATAAAAATGTTTATTACAGCAGCTCTGCAAACTCACCAGTAAATAAATATTAAGAAGGACATTTTGAAGTCAGATTATTGGTGAAACTCACCCTCTGTTTGAACTCCTGTCTCTCCTCAATGGTCAGCGTATCTGCTTTGGCAATGACGGGAATAATGTTGACCGAGTGACTCAAGCGCTTCATGAACTCGATGTCTAGCTGTCGAAGACTGAAGCAGAAGGACAGATAATTAAAATGAGTCATGAGGGTAGATGTAGGAGATGAGATTCTCCAAGAAAGCTCATAAACACTACTGGATAAAGGAAGGGGCTGTGGGGATTTTATTTGTCATATCTCATATGGCTCGTTACCTTTCCTCGGCCTTGCGGTGATTACAAAAGATTTACAGTGTGAATGTTTTTTAAAAGTGGGCTTATCATTGAACAAAGGTTGTGTCCTAGTTCTTGTTTGCCTGCACACAAAACATCCTGTCGGTCTCAATTACCCCAGCTAAGAAAGATGAGATACACTGGCAGTAATACACAAACGACTGTATCCATTTATCCATTAGAGAGTAATTTCACAGTTGTCAGCAGGAGCTAATTGTGAAGAGGAGAGAGAGGTGTGTGCTGTCTGCAATATAAAGCAGCACACTCAATTTAGGGCTTTGTTAATGTGAAATTAAATGTTTTTTTGAATAAAGGGACATGAACACTGTGAGCTTTGTGTGTGTGTGTTTGTGTGTGTGTGTGTGCAGATCTCACCAACATGCAGATTACTTAAAAAAAAACACCCCTTTTAAAATTAGATACTTAAAGATGGTCTGAGCGATTTACTTCGCTAATCTCTTATACGGCTAAAGCTTAACTCACGAGTGTCCAGTTGGGGAGATAAAATAGAGACAGCAGTGCACCCTGGTGTCAGGGATTCGTTTCTTTCTGGTGATGTTGACCTCCTCCTTCAGGAACTTCTCATACTGCTCATTGATGTACTTGGAAATGGGCTCCCAGCTGTGGATACAACAGAAGAAAAATATCACTGCAGCAAGAAAAAGTTTTGGGGAGCCAGCTGCACTGATCCACTCCTAAACTATGAATACAGTTTTTAATTGTGAAAAGTGGACATTTGTTCTTGGTAATATAACGCAGTTATTATGACATTTATGATGCTTTAATAGTGTTGGAGCTGGGAAACTCACCAGTTGTCGTTATTGATTTGGTCTCCAAAGCCCGGGGTGTCGACAACTGTCAACTTCATCTTCACGCCACCCTCTTCAATAACTGAAAACCCCACCCCCAAAAAAAACATGCACGCACAAAGAAATCAACAAAATGAATCACAGCTGTTGCTTTCTATGCAGAAATAATATGAAAACAATGAAAATGATCAGTCAGCTGAAAAAATAAGTAAAGAAATCTTTGACTCTTTTGACATGTTAGGACACACAAACTTTTCTCTTCTTTTTGGGACAATGGCTACAGATACAAGTGATATACTGTCACATAAAGGTGACATGTTGAAGTCATTTTAACACTTAACAAAATAGCTATGTGAAATAATAAAGTACATGAATTTCAACTTCAAATTTCACAAATTATGTACCAAAAATGAGAACCTCATTAGGCAGTGAAAGGTGGGACCTGTCTTATTTAAACCTTAGACATTTGAGTTCTTTGCTTTTTAAGTGTGTGGTGCCATCATGCCAAGATCTAACGAGCTCTTCAAGTGTTCAGTAGAGAGGTTGTATGAGTATATGCAGAGATTAAAAAAAGATTTAAAATAAATCATTCCACTGTAAGAAAGATCTTCTACAAGTGGCTACAAGAGTCCAATTTGTCCAGGACTGGGTCATCCCAGGATATTTATCCATCCTTCATTTTCCAAACCACCAATCAAATCCAGGATCATAGGGGCCTGGAGCCTATCCCAGCTGTCACAGGCAAAAGGTGGGGTACACCCTCGACTTGTCGCCAGTTCACTGCAGGGCTAGCACAGAGAGGCAGACAGCCACACACCCTCATATCCACAACTAAAGCCAATTTATAATCGCCAACCTAACATGCATGCCTCTGGGAGGAAACCGAGCACCCTGAGGAAAGCCATGCAAGCACAGGGAGAACATGCAAACTCCACACACAGAGGCCTGAGCCAACCAGGAGATTTGAAGCAGGAACCTTCTTGCTCTGAGATGACAATACTAACCACTGCACCACTGCACTGCCTCAAATTCATACACTTTGATGCCCAAAAAGGTTTCCAAAAAACTGCAAAATTTCATCACATGTTTTGCAGGTAGTGCAACAGAAACAGACTGCACTATTTTGACCTCCATGAAAGATCTCCAAAAAGAACATCAGAGAAAACTGAATGTTCACCAGTGGAGATAAAGTCAAAGATCAGCTCTTTTACATTAACAGTAGCAACAGAAATGCACACATGGTCAGACCAGAGACATCATTTCAGGAGGAGCCTGAGGCTGCTTTGTTGCCGCAGAGTCCGGGCAGCTTGCATCTGCATCATTTCAAAGAGTGGCTGAAGATAATGTGAGGCCATCTGTACAACTACCACTCACTGCACTACCAATCCTACATCTTGCAACTGAAGGAATTTCACATGGAAGAGTGGTAAAAATCTTTTTATCAAGCTGATGCCAGAGTCTGGTAAGCAACTATACACTGACAAGAAGTTATTTCTGCTAAAGGGGGGCAATAGCTTGTAAACCAAGGGTGTACTTAATGTTTCCACAGAACAGTATTACATCTAGCTATGTTTGTATTGAAAAATGAATGAAAAAAGTTCCATGTGGTGTTTTTCAAGTATAACACCTTTATCTGCGCTGTTTGAACAGTATCACTAAGTTTTCTCATGACTGTTGAAAATTCAACATAATGATCAAATATTTGTGTTTGCAATAATGGTAGAAACAGCAAATACATTACAAATGCTCTGACCAGAATTTTTCAGCATCCACATGTGAAGCCTGCTGTGTCTCCCGGCATAATAATATCAGGTCACTGGCATCTGCAGGCAATGTGTGCATGGTCACGTAAACTGTAGCAGCCAGCGGGCTTGACATATCCCTACAGTTTCTTCGGGAGCTGGTAAGTCGTCAAGGACATGTGTAAATGGCAATTCAGCTGCTTTGCCAGTCCCAGAAGCTATAATGAGCACAGGGCTGCATGCTACATACTGAAGAGTCCCCACGCTGAGCTGTCTGCCTCAGTGAAGATTTGATAGTGATACTGGGGGAGGGGCACCAAAGTCAGACATTTTCCAACACTATACAGGGCAGCTGTGAAAAGGATTCATTTGCTCTGTAGATAAATTAAAATTGTATTTAAACCAAGACCATGGCTGACTGTTGCTGCTGACCCCTGTTATCTGAGTGGAAAGCTTCTCAATTACATGGATGTTTTACAAGACCAGCTTTCTGATTCCTCACCCTACAACGCTGATAGCAAACCACAAATTGAGCTATGTTTACATCTCCGTGCCAGCTGTCAGACTGATCTATGGTTGTTACCATAGAAACACAACCCTGAGCTCTGTTGTCTAGCATTGCACTAGCAAACACTTTTGGCTTCAAATCAGGTCATCTGTACCACTAGCTTCTATTAGGCTCGACAAACTAAGAAAGCTGGTTAGAAAACTGGAGCTAAGTGATGTGGTGCTTTGTAACTCCTGTGAATCTTTAGTGTTCTATTATAATGGAAATATGACCAAAAGACAAACTTAGACTGCCCGCACTCTCAGAAATTTTACTGAGGTCAAGTGAGACCATTTCAAACCCTCACTCAGTCAAACAAAAGTGAAATGAAAATGATGCACATACAGTCAGTAACACCAACAGGACTTAAATTCACAGTAAGCACCACCATGTAAGACATAGCGAACAAGACACACAGAGACTGATTCATGCTTTTCTTCTGAAACTTGCACTAACTTTACCAATATAGCACCACCATGAAACTCTGATTAGCCTAGCAGCCAACACAACAGACCAACAGCCAGCTAAATGTCTTAATATTATGACTTCTATATACTGGAGAAATGCAAATCTATAGTGGGTTAAGATACCCTTCACTTTTTTCAGTTTTGTTATGTTGCAGCCTGATGCTACAATCGTTTAAAAAAAAAAAATTCTCATTAATCTACACTCAGTACCCCATAATAGCAAACTGAAAACAGAATTTTAGGATTTTTTGTAAATCTATTAAAAAAGAAAAAACTGAAATATCACATTTACATAAATATTCAGACCTTTTGCAACACACAAAACACTTGAAATTTAGCTCAGGTACCTCCCATTTCTCTTGATCGTTGCTGAGATGTTTCTACACTTTGATTGGAGTCCACCTGTGGTAAATTAAATTTATTGGCTATGATTTGGAAAGACACACACCTCTCTATAGAAGGCCTCACAGCTGACAATGCAAAGCAGAATAAAAGCCAAGCCATGAGGTCAAAGAAACTGCCTACTGAGCTCAGAGACAGGGTTGCTGCAGTGCACAGAAGGCTACAAAAACATTTCTGCTGCACTGAAGGTTCCCAAGAGCACAGTGGCCTCCATAATTCTCAAATGGAAGACGTTTGGCACAACCAGGACTCTTCCAAGAGCTGGTCGCCCAGCCAAACTGAGCAAGTGAGGGAGAAGGGCCTTAGTGAGTGAAGTGACCAATAACCCAATGGTCACTCTGACTGAGCTCCAGAGATCCTGTGTGGAGATGAGACTAAGTTCCAGAAGGACAATTCTAAACATTATGTCTGGAGGAAACCAAGCACTGCTCATCAGCTACCCAATACCATCCCAACAGTGAAGCATGGTGGTGGCAGCATCATGCTGTGGGAGTGTTTTTCAGCAGCAGGAACTGGGAGACTGGTCAGGGTTGAGGGAAAGCTGAATGGAGCACAGTACAGAGATATCCTCAATGAAAACCTGTTCCACAGTGCTCAGGACCTCAGACTGGGCTGAAAGTTCACCTTCCAACATGACAAAGACCCTAAGCACACAGCGAAGGCAACACAGGAGTGACTTAGGGACAACTCTCTGAATGTCCTGGAATGGCCCAGCCAGAGCCCTGACTTGATCCCCATTGAACATCTCTGTAGAGACCTGAAAATGGCTGTCCACCGACAGTCCCCATCCAACCTGACTGAGCTTGAGAGGATTTCCAAAAAAGGATGGCAGAAAATCCCAGAATCCAGGTGTGCAAAGCTTGTTGCATCATAATCAAAAAGACTCGAGGCTGTAATTGCTGCTGAAGGTTCTTCAACTAAATACTAAGTAAAGGGTCTGGATACTTATGTAAATGTGTATTTTAAATATTTCAGTTTTTTTCTTTTTAATAGATTTACAAAAAATCCTAAAATTCTGTTTTTAATTTGTCATTATGGGGTACTGAGTGTAGATTAATGAGAAGAAAAAAAGAATTTAAACGACTGTAGCATCAGGCTGCAACATAACAAAAAAGTGAAGTGGGTCTGAATATTTTCTGAACCCACTGTATTGGCATGATAACATTACTGCGACAATGCAGCCAAAAATGCACCTCAAGCACATTAACCAATTAAAGAATCCAAAGATAGGATCTGCTGTTACAATTGTATTTCCAAGATGGTGTTAAAAAAAAGTCCAATCCAGGACTACGGCTGCAGGTGCCTTTACTTACAGTATGTGTGTGAAAAAATATAATTTATACTGAAGAAAGGCCTGTTCCCCTCTGCTAGAAGAAAAACTTCTTCCCTCCATTTTGAAAAGCCCCACAGTCAGGGTCATCACGCCTGAGACTGATCGAAGTAAAACGGTCAGCAATCCAGTGCAAATCTGTAAGTCAAGAACAATGTGTACGGCCTGTGACTAAATACTATTCATCATGAATTAGTCAGAGATGTCAGTCATAAACAAGATGTAAAAATGAGGTCAAGCTATTCACTCCTGAACATCACAGAAGATAATTTCACTGCACATCACTGCCAATGTAGAAATACGGTCCAGAAACTTATTTTACTTGATTGTGTGTTATATAATATGATGACCCACTCTTAAAGTTAGGTTCACAACTTTCCAAGTCTATCTTAAAACAACAGTCTAAAAGCCTATGCGTACATTGTAGTTGTTCTGCTTTGCTGTAATCGTTCCTCCAGTTTAAAGTGGACATTAAGAGCTCCTTTATCAATGTGCTTTCATTGTAAATGGGGCAGCAGCAGGAGTATGCTGTCCTCAGTATAAGCAAAAACATATCCAAAGGATCTTAAGCTCCAGCTGTCTGAGTTTTTACAAATCCTGTGGATATCAAAAGGTAAAGTCTTTTTACAACAAAACACAAAATATCCAGACAAACGGGGACATTTTAGACTGCTAGATTCTCTTATGATTTCCTGTCAAGCTGGATTCATGGTCCCAGATTTGTCTCTGATTGTTCAGCTTTTTAACTACTGCAGACAAAAGGAAATTCAGCCATCGCAGTGGCTGTGGAGACATACTTGCATGTAGTCCTCCAAAAAGCCAAGAACGTATTACCTAGTGGTGATGACACTATGCGTAGGTCGAATGCTGAGTTTTTTCAAGTTGGCTTGAACACAAAAGAGAACCACAAACAGGAGAGGAATCACGAAAGAATGATAAAGATAAAAAAGCAGCACGAGAAGCAGACACAGTTTTAACTGTTTTTGACACTCGCCTCACTCCAGTACAAAAACGAGCTTTGTATATTCTAACTTCAGTCTTCTTTGCAGAGGCTAAGCTAAAGGACCAAAAACAGCACCAACAAGCGTAGGCCACATTAGTGGTTCTTCCACGTTTTTGACACTGCCCCCTAGTGACAGTACACAGCAACAACATGTAGATGTGGGTCTGTGAAGCTCAGCGTAGGACCTGTAGACTGCTAATGCAGTACCAATGCCGGGATCTTGATTCAGCACCACCTGACCTCTACACTTCTGCTGCACATTCTCTACTACCAGCTCTTTAACCTCAGTGTCCTGACACACTTCTTGCTACATGTTCCTGTCCATGTTTTTTTTGATATTCTGCCTTTCTAACCCTTCCTGCCATGCTGTTTATTTTGTGCCTGGCCTGAATGAAAAACTTTAAACAAATCCTGCTTCCTACATTGTAAACTTTGCCTGGAAACCCACAGTGTGCCCAACTGTGCACTGGCGCATTACAGCAAAAAATTGTGCAACAGCTGAGCTCTGTTGTTTTTCATCTCTTCACTGAATTTCAGCCTCATGCATTTGTTCATTTTTAGAAATTTTGCAAACAAACAGCAACAAAAACCTAACCTTCTTTCGACTTTGTCTGTACAGGTAGCAAAAGAAATTAGACTGGTTCCCATACTTATTTATCTATATGATATGTAGTAAAATTATTACAGAGCAGTGTGTCTAGCTGGAAAATTAATTCCCAACTAACTTCACAGCACATGGACAGTCAAAAACAACAAATGATTAAAGTGCCTGCAGGAGAGGCAGAAGTTGGCCCACCTTTTAGCAGCTTAGCTTTCTTGGCAGCTACCAGGGTGCACTGATGAACTGTAAGTAGGCTATGTGGGATTTTTAAGAACACGGCCAAAGATTGTTAATTTCCTCTCTCTAATTAAATGCTATATAAATGCCCGGCCCTTAAGAAAGAACAGGATCTCTGTCCTTGTACTCACCGTGAGACACTGACTTGATCTCCACAGTTTTGGGGATCTTCTCATCGCGGGCCCATCCTGCACTCCTCCTGCTCACCTGGGACTTGAATAAGGTGTTCACCAGGGTTGACTTGCCGAGACCACTGTGACCTGAGATGAAAGGGAGGGGGAGTAAGGTCAGGAAAAAACAGATCCAGAAAGTATCCAGGCATAAAGGAAGTCCACTGTGACGTACCGACTACCATGATATTGAAGTCAAAACCCGTCTTCATGGTCTTCTTCCTCATCTGCTCAATGATGGTGTCGATACCAATGTATCCCAGCAAAGTGGATCCCCCGCTGGAGCTGTGGGAGCCGCTGTGACCATGACCGCCGCTGTGTGCTGCAGCGTGACCTGCAGCGTGACCTGTAGCGTGACCTGCAGCGTGGCTAATGCCGAGGCCAATGCCATGACCCGCGCCGTGACTGCCACCGTGGCTTGGACCATGAATTCCGATGGGAACTGGAATGGCGCTCGGTGGTGGAGCAGAGACGCCGCCTCCTCCGACACCCAGGCCCTGGGGTGGGAAGGGGCTAGAAGGAGAAGGAGCCCCCACGTTTGGGGGCTTGGCAGGGACAGCTGGTTTGGGTCTAACCTCTGGAGGAACTACGTCTGACATGTCTACAGAAGAGGAAAGAGATGAAAATAAATTACACTGAAAAAATAACAAGGAAGTAGGCCAGTGGAGCAGCTGAGGTCTCGCCTCTAGTTGCTTGTTCTAAATCGAAGAAATAGGTTGTTGCAGCAGACTTTGAGTGCCCAGATGAAAGAAAAATACTCATGTTCAGGCAAACCGTTTGACTACTGTTTCCCAAATTTTGATGGTGCCAGTCTTTATTGCCAGAGTTACAATAACAGGTGTTTGTAAAACAAAAATGTTTCTATTTATTTTAAAAATATGGAGCTGGAGCTGCAAAAATATTATAAAGTGAGAAAGATATCATATGTTTAAAATAAAGTTTCTTCATCAGTGTCATTAAACTGTCTTTCTGCTCTCAGTTACACTGATTTCGTGTCAGCAGGCCGCCAACTTTAGAGCCACAACACGCAATAACAGTGGAGTAGACTTTATATGCCAGGTACTGGATTGGTACTGAGGAGAGCACAGGAGAAATTGTGATAGGCTGGGACAATATATCAGCTGATATATGCTAAGTGAAGATGAAGTGTAATCTATAGATGTACATTACAGGACCAAAATGATAAAGAGAAGGGCATCCATACAGGAAGAGGCTAACAGTGATTTTGTCAATGAATCAACTACAGGAGAAAAAAGCATTCGTGACACTAAGTGGGTGGATCCTGAGTTAAAGTTTTCTCAATGTTGAGGTCAGTAATTGAAGCAACTACCATTGGGAGTGAAGGATACCGCTGAATGACATACAGTATGAGGATATGGTAAACACATTACAGGACTTAGTTTGAGGCTTCAGTCAATTAAGAAACAGTGTCCCCTCTTAAAAAGGACCTATTGTGCTCATTTCCAACTCCATATTTTTATTCTTAAACCCCACTAGAGTAGCTTTGTACGGCACACAAAATAATCCTTGTTTACCTTAAATTGGGTCTCGGTTTCCTCTCAATCCACCCACTGTCTAAAATGCTATTTTAACTCCCTTCTCTCTCCCATTAAACCAACTTCTGATTGGCTGCCCCTTGTACGCAACAGGGACTTCTGTTCTCACAGCTAGAGTTGTGTGTCTGAGGTGACCATATTAAGATTAGCCTGTCTTTGTCATTATACAGGGCCAAGAGTTAGAAAAATTATCCAAAACTAAGCCCTGCAGTAACCTGAAGCCTGAAGACAATATCTTGGCCACAAATTAAAAAGAAAAAATGCAGTTATGTTTAAAAAAAGACAAAAAAAAAAAAGGAGTACATCATGATCACAGCTTATGAACTCCTCCCCTTCTCCTTTCTCAAAAATCCAGTATAGATCTGAGCTATGGTACTCAGCACTAACAGACACCTGGAATTTAGGTATGAAAAACCTGAAGAAAAAAAAAATCCCATTAGTACATAAATGTAACTTTGAAATTCTATAAGTACCTGAGCTGCAATAATTAGTAATTGATTAATTAGCAGATTAAAAGAAAAGTAAGCAGTTTTTTAAGCAGAAGGTCCAGCTTCTTGAATGTGGCTACTGTGTTTTTCTTAGTCACTTATGTAATAATGTGAATATCTTTGGGTTTTCAATCAAACCAATCGAGACATTTAAAGGCTTCACCGTGGACACACATATACATTTCAGGAGGGATGCAGTGGACCCCCAATCCCAAAAACACACCCACTGCCTTACCTGACCCCAACCCCACACAACAAAAACACAAAAGAAGCTGCTATAACATCACTGACTGGTGGGTCTTGTATTACTACCAAAATATAAATGTTATGTGTGAGCTCATATTTATCAGCCTGCCTGTTTGTGCATGGATGCACAAACAGGCAGGCTGATAAATATGGAGGAGCTGGAAGCAAAATGCTGGTGGAGGTCCAATTTTAGGACAAATTTTCCAAAAAATCTGAAAACCAAGTAAGCTCTCTCTCTGAGCCACTTTTTTTGACTTTAGATGTTTTAGTTTAACTAATCTTAGGATAATGCTGCCCATCCTTGCAGTTTTCAGCCTGCTTCAGTAGTTGAGATAAACCTGATTCCTAAATGTGTGTAGAAAGTTTTGAACAAGAGCTGAAATCTTGCTGAAACACATATCAGCTATTAAAAGTTGACAACTTAATATATTAATTTCTAAACAGATGAGTCATGCTCATTTGAACTCAAACAAAAGACACAAAGGTATCCTGATATCAGACAGAACCGAATCAACTTGTACTCTCTCACATCTAACCAGAAGAGTAAATCTTGCCTCAGTGTTAACTCAGCAGGTAGAACATTAAATTTAAAAGTTAAGAATAATTATCTGAAGGTTAGGTAGTTAGTTTATTTTATTCAGTTATCACATATTACACAGACAGTGTAAACAGTAAAATCCACAATCACTGCACAGAAGTGACTGATGGGGTCTGAAATTCAGGACTGCAGATACTGCACATAATTTAATCAATTCCAGCAAATCTAGCATTTTTAATCTGGGAAATTCTTGCACACAATTACAGTGATCTAATAAAGCTCAGCTCAATGTTGCACCAGTGAGTAACAACTAGCCTGAAGCACTGCAGAGGTAGACTGACGTCTGACCTGACCTGAGTTACAAGAAGGCCGCTCTAACCTCCTGTCTTCATCCCACGCGAAGTTGCCCACCTATTGTTTCTAGCTGTCCAACACAGCAGACAAGTTCTCAGCCCTGATCCCCCCAAAAGTGTAGAAATTCCCTCTGTGGGAAGCTTTAAAGGAGGCAGTTCGCCCTATTTGAAATATGAGTATCAGGATTTGACTGAACAGGTCTGCATTCTTCTCCTTAAAGCTGCCCTACCTTCCAAAAATAACAAAAAAGAAAAATAACAACAAAATCATTTACACTTGTAACCCTCTAAAATATCTTTGTAGGCCATTCTGTTTGAAAAACAAACATGACTTAAACATTTTTATATTTATGTCAGTATTGTTCCATCATTTAACCCCCCCAAAATTGAAATACATCTTCTTTTCTTGATTTTTAGCTTTTTGTGCAGTGAAATTACAAATACCTCTCAAATCAGATTTGCTCTCTTGCATTGCACACAGTCTGGGAGTGATTTTGATTTGAA
>VUQI01033995.1:6239-25802 GCA_015106735.1 Paratilapia polleni | reverse complement strand
ATTTGTTGTTTTTTTTTTTTTTTTTTTTTTTACTTGGCTGATAAGAGTTGCTGGAGATTAGGTTGACTAGTTTATATTCAAGATTGATTTTAGTCATCATTATGCAATACAAGGTTGTAGAACAAATTTACAGATGTGGTCCTTTTATGCTACTTGCAAACCCAACCAAAAAATCTAAATGAATGAATAAGTTGTTTGAAAAAAATAATAAAAACACAGGCTGTGGCTGTAGTATTTTAGTGTACTTTGGACTGCACAGACACGTGACAGATATTACTGATGCTCAACTGATTGTAGCCTGTGATGTTTTGGGTGATTTTAATCACCCGATTTTGGGCCATGCACATCTTGTATCAGTTTGTGATGTTTCCAGTCAGGAGGCTTTCTTATTACTTGATTTAAGTTTAAGAAGTACAGTGGTTTCTGTTGTCATGTGACTGCTGATGATCTCATACAATTCCTATATTGAGTTTTTTGAATGTGCATCTGAAGGAATGTAAGCATGGTCATTATTGTGTGTCCTTTGTAGCTCACAGAGAAGACCCGTGCAGCCCTGGACAAGCAGGTGTCTCAAAAGATCGCTGCTGCCATGCCCGTAAGAGCTGCAGACAAACAAGCTCCTGCACAATACATCAGGTAAATATTAGATTTAAGCCATTATCAACACTACACACAGTCAGTGAGGAGGGTGGGAATGTTGACTTCCAGGTTTCTTTAGTGCTCTGTCGACATCAAATGACCCTGTGGGCTTTTTGAACTTCTTTCAGTTCCACTAACTCTGTTAAACTCTTTTTGTATGTGTAAAACAGCTTATGGGAACATTAAGCTAATGAGATACACTAGCTAACATAACAGTTAGAGTCTAGGGGTACGTTTGAACAGTCCAAAAAGTTACCTCATATCTCCTTTTCCTAACCACTTTTCCTTGACCTCGATGGAAAACGTCATGAGGTCAAGAAAAGGGGGTGTAGAAGAATTGATAAGGACTTAGGAAAAGAGAAGTGCGATGCATAGAGAATCTGACCACACGTATGCAAGATGTCTGCCATGTTGAAACTACAAAATACACATCTTACTTCACCCCAGTGTGTTCTTGCCCTGTTTTCAATGCAAAGGTTGACATTTTTAAAGAAAAAGGAACAAATAGTGTCAGTCCTCACCCTGAATGTTTAGAGCCAAGCCCTACGTAATTCTGCTCCTCAGTAATACTGGGATTTTGATGAAACGAAGCAGAACTTAACTGAGCTGTCTTTTCTCAGCAGTGTGCACAGGCTGAACGACTTTTGTTTTACTTCTCTCTGGTATCGGATCTGTTATGAACCGAACTGAAATGTCTGTCAAAATGCAGCTCTTAATGAAACTGTGTTAGTGTTAGATTAATGTCTAAATATTACAGTATGTGACTGCTGAAAAGAGAAAAAATAAAACAAAACACAGCGATGCATGCATTTACGCATATGGCCCACTGACAGCATCTTCATTAACACAGAGAGGGCTCAGGATCTGATGGTAAATAATGTGTTCTTCTACACATGGTACAGATTTCAAGTTTATACGGTGGAATAGTTTGCAATGGCACACTGTTTTCAGAGAAAAACATATACATAAGACTTGCGCTTACATGGTATTATTTTGGTTAGTACGTTACTCTTTTATCAGGTCTGCTGGTTCTTGAGCTTGTGCTGCTCTTGGCGGAATGCTGGTCATTATTGAAATGAACTGGCTGTGTCTTTGTAAATAAATTAGTGCACTGTTAGATCACCCTGCGATTTGGGCATTGCACTGATTTGTCTCACTTAGTAAATCTGCCCCATAGCCAATAAAATGAAATGAATCTTATTTTCTTACATTTTCTGGCGAGTGCAACTCCTTTTCAAATCCTTGTTGAGGATTTCTGTGTCTGAAGTAAAATTCCCACTTATCTGAGCTGACCCGACCCAAAGTAAAAATTAATTTATGATAATCCTAAAGGCTGCAATACAACAGTGGACATTATTAATGCAAATTGAATTATACAGAACCTTGAGCACACTTTGATCAGTTAATATAGATCATAACCCCGACTTAGAGAACTTTGATAAATCTACATTCTTCATGCATGGCAACAACTTGACAAGAAGCAGATTTTGTTACAGCAGTATAATCTTCATGGTTAATCTATGCATTTAACAGGCTGTTAAAAATTCAAAATATATCTGTAGGTATGGCATGAAATGGAAAATGCACTAAATTAATTAATTGATCTGGGCCACTTTGTCAAGTATGTTGATTGCTTCCATGAATGGTCAGATGGTGCGTCCCTATGAATTGTGGGATGGCATTATCTCCTCTCCTTTCTTAGAGAATGGTGTTAAAGGAGATATTAAATGAATGGTCCTTCCTTAGTATTTGGAGAATTCTAAGGAAGGGTGGCTTATTATGGTTGCCATGCAGCTACTTCCAGGTCACTTCTTATTTAGGAACCTTCCTAAGCGAAATTGACCATTCAAATATACTTCTGGTCTAAAAAACCTTAATTGCAAGACGTTGGCTCCAATACGAAAAGTGCCACATGGTCAAAATGAACTTGAATTGACCATTAAGGCCAGGATTGTATTTTTAGCTTGAACAGATCTCAGTGTGGGTGAGGGTAAAGTTTCATGCCTAGTGACACATTTTTCTTTTTCTCTTTTCAAGATACACCCCATCCCAGCAGGGGGTGGCTTTTAATTCAGGCGCCAAACAGAGGGTGATCCGGATGGTGGAAATGCAGAAAGACCCCATGGAACCTCCACGTTTTAAGTAAGCAAATATTTCTCCTCCATTAATTAATGTAATTTGAAATGTGCTTATTTCATGTTTTATATCTGTTATGACACTTGAATTCATAGTCATGATGTCTTGGTGTTTCTTTTGTCGTGTGTGTCCCTTTGTAGGTGTGGTTATTTTGGTAACCTGTCAATTTAAAGTGAGGATTAAATAAGGAATTCCAATTAGAATGTGTTAAGAAGCCTAACAGGATTAAAACAAGGCAATAAAAAAAGAAACATCGGGAATATTGCGGATGTATGTGAGTCATTACTTAAGAAAAATCCCCTCCCTAGATTCCCCCCCAGAGAAAAACTTACTAAAAAAACCTGACAGTTAAAAGGTCTTTGTTTTCTTCTACTTTTGTGACTTTGTTACAGTTTTTGTTGAACTTGGTATTTACTCATTGACAATTTATTTATTTATTTATTTTTTTTAAATCACAGCCATTCCTTATTGTAAAATAATGAGTAATATAATGTGGCTGATTGTGTGTTTCAGAATCAACAAGAAGATTCCCCGTGGTCCACCTTCTCCCCCTGCCCCTGTGATGCATTCTCCAAGCAGAAAGGTAGAGTTGGCTCCAATGTTCTCAAATACTCTGCCTTTTGGTCCTTTTAATGCTACATGCTAAATCAAAATGCTTGTGCTACATTTGATAGTTTCTCTTTTGTTATAGATGACCGTCAAGGAGCAGCAAGAGTGGAAGATTCCACCGTGCATCTCCAATTGGAAGAACGCTAAGGTAACATGACACCTGAAATAGTAATTGTATCTGCTTTTTTATTGTTTTATTTTTAATACATGACATGATAATTTGATCTCTGTGCTGACTTCTTTCTCTCAATGTGCTTGATTCCTCTCAGGGCTACACCATCCCACTTGACAAACGTCTGGCTGCTGATGGTAGAGGTCTGCAAACAGTTCACATCAATGAAAACTTTGCCAAGCTGGCAGAGGCCCTCTATATTGCTGATAGAAAGGTAACGTATGATTGACTGAGTGAAGTCTGAAATGTAACACAGGTTGAAGTGTGCAGCTGTTGCTTGTATTTAAATGCTGGCTGTGTCTGCAGGCCAGAGAGGCAGTTGAGATGCGAGCTCAGGTGGAGAAGAAGATGGCTCAGAAGGAGAAGGAAAAGAAGGAGGAGAAGCTGAGGGAGCTGGCCCAAATGGCCCGAGATCGCAGGGCAGGGATCAAAAGTCACGGTGACAAAGGTGAGTCCTGAAGATAAGAGCCAGGAAGAAAAAGTTTATTTAATATTCATGTATATATCTGTGTGAGGGTTTTCTGAGCAAGTAGAGCAGACTCTGTTATCATTGCTGTCACCAGTTCCAAATCTGGAACATGACCGGCATAAGCGATGACAACATTTTTCAGTCTGCCAGTGTTGACAGGACCAGTAAGCTGTGAAATGATGTTCCCGCTTCCCCACTGATAATTTACATATATTTTTGAGAAGAAAAATCAATGTTTCATGTCTTGTTTTCTACCTTTTGAATAGCCTTTTAGCTACAGGACATTGACTGAGATTATAAACAGATTTTTTTAAAACACATTGTCTATAATAAATGCTTCAGCCATCAACTGTGATTTTTGTTTCAAATATTTTAACATAACCTACAAAGCATCTCTTATTCTCTCTTTCCACCTTTCCCCCTCCCTATTCCCATTTCTTTTCACCCCTGCACTTCTGCTGCACCATTTCACATCATCTGTACCCCTTGCTTCTTTTTTTTTTTTATTCATTTTTTTCTTTGCACCCTGTTCTCCCCCTCTTCCCATCCGTCCATCTCTCCCCCATCTCTCACGGCAGGTGGCGAGGACAGCGAGGCCAGGGAGCGTGACGAGATCCGCCATGACAGAAGGAAAGAGAGGCAGCACGACAGGAACATTTCCAGAGCTGCTCCTGATAAGAGGTGCTGGACACGCACTTTAAACACACTGCATGTGAACTCAACCACCCTTCCCCTCTAAACACACACACACACACACACGCATATGCACTGCTCACTGCTGAATCATTCATGGGGCCAGAGCTAATACTGAACAAACGCAGCAGAATCCAGCAGAGTCCACAGACTGTTTGTGCATGTGAGATGCGCCGTCAGTGTGCATTTGTGTGTTAAGTCATGTCTTGTGCACGTCAGGTTGTCAGTTGATGGAATTGTGGGTCCCGGGAGAAGTGGAGAGAAAGTGAAATTCAGAGGAGAGCTCATTACAGTCACAATTCCAGCTGTCAGAAAGCACAGACCTTGTTATCTTAAAATTATTTTTCACTTCACTTCACTTTGAGACGGCTGTTTGCTGAAGGACAATCAAGATGTTAAAGTCACCAAAAACTGAATAAAAAGTTCACACATTTCAGCATAAATTTAAGCTTTAATGCCAGAATACAAAACATAGGCATGCACGCAACTTTTTCCCAATATATTTCCCCATATATTTTTTATATATTATGTAACATAACATTGACATGACAATTGACATGACTGAATTTTTGAAACTTCTTTCGAAAGGAGTCAGTTGAGGCGATTTAGGCATCTAATCAGGATGCCTCCCGTGCACCTCCTAGGTGAGGTGTTCCGGGCATGTCTCACCGGGAGGAGGCCCCAGGGCAGACCCAGGACACGCTGGAGAGATTACATCTCTCGGCTGGCTTGGGAATGCCTTGGTGTCCCCCTGGAAGAGCTGGAGGAGGTGGCCAGGGAGAGGGAGGTCTGAGCATCTCTGCTTAAGACTGCTGCCCCCATAACCCGCACTCATATAAGTGGCAGAAGATGGATGAAGCTACAGCCCTAAAATGATTACAGCACTTTTTAAAGAAACTTAACATGAACTTTCTGTAAAGTTTTCTAGGAGCTAATTCCTTTATTTAGATCTCATTGCTGTGATTGTCATTCATTTCTGCTGAATATCCTTTGATGAATTTCGTTCTTTTTTCCAGGTCGAAGCTACAGAGAGATCAGGACAGGGATATCAGTGAGCTCATCGCTCTGGGCAAGCCCAACCCTCGTTCCTCCAGCGAGGCGCAATACGACCAGAGACTCTTCAATCAGAGCAAGGTTAGAATGATTCTCACATGTTTTTAATGCGTTGATAGACTAAAATAATCTGTGGTGATTGAAGTAAAAAAAATAAATCCGTTCCACTGTTCCAGTGTTCACATTATAAAGTCTCAAGTGTTTTGCTGGAAAGATAAATGTAATTTAAAGTTTCAGTTGTAGATGAAGCGGGAAGGATGTTAAAGAAAAGACTTTTTGTAGTTGTTGCATTGTTGTGCACCTTTTTTAAAGTCGTTCTTTCTTTCTCTCTCCAGGGTATGGATAGTGGTTTTGCTGGTGGTGAAGATGAGACATACAACGTGTACGACCAACCCTTCCGCAGTGGCAGAGATATGGCCTCCAATATCTACAGGCCCAGCAAGAATATAGACAAAGACACCTACGCAGATGACTTTGACTCACTCATGCACAACAACAGGTATTAAGGATTTTTTTTATTTTCATATATTTTTATTTGACCTGGTCACCTGTTCCAAGAAGAAAACAAGGGAAAAAAGGTGTTTTTCTGAGTCATAACGTGTGACAAACACAAAGAGTTGAACACCAGTAATCAGAAAGGAAATTTATTTAAATCACTGCTTCCAGATCAGGGAGGTATTAGGTTCATTTTCATGCCTTCATGCCAGCAGCAGCTGTGGGTGGAGATCTTATGTTTTCGTGTTGTACAGACTTCCCGTTGCCATAAACACTCAAGAACACCTGGAGGGAATTTTATTAGAGCTGGTAGAAACATCCACTTGGACTCAGGGATGTACTGATTAGAATTATATGGCCAAAGGTCATGTTCACTGTGACCTCAAACCTGTTTTTGCGCATAACTCCAGACTTCATATCCTTTATTATGATGCAGTTTCAGAGAAATGTCTAATAGGGTGAAATGCTGAAGTGATGACATCTTTTGTCCAAAAGATCAACTTCACTTTGATATGATATTGTTCTGGGGAAGGGAGAAAAAAATATTTTTTTCTGGCCAATATTAAACAACAGAACTCAGAAACACAAGGACGGATGTGTGATCCTATTTCCTGTAATGATTCGTGTAATTTGGCAAGGTCATGAATTGGTGACAGTAATAAGCACAGCGTTATTTAAAGGACTGTGTTTTGCCATGGCTACAGCTTTGTGTTCCGTTAAGCTGTTTCCACACATGAAGTGAGTCACTCGTGCATCACTTTGAAGCTGACAGTCAGTTGCTAGTGGACCGTCCAGGCTCCATGTATTTACTACCAGGTCATATGTCAATCAGCAGTATCCTGCACTCTCATTGGTAGTCGTTTCAATTACTCTCCTCTGAAGTTCAGAAAAGTTCTTCTCAGCACCTGCCAACTTCAGATTGCCAGTGGTTTTCTCGTCCATAGTCACTTGAAGTCGCCGAATATCATTCACTTTCTATGGTTTTGGTCACCATGTCACTGCGAATTGCTTCCAACGTGGATGCAGCTTTAGAATTAACTTTATTGGCTGTCTTTCTTAACATGGAGTTTGACTCTGTTTTTTTTTTTTTTCCTCTCTCAGTGTACTTAGATACTAATAGAGTAGACAAACAGCAGAAAAAGAATGGCAAAGCTTAAAGTCAAGTCATATTATTTGCATATACATACGTTACAAATCATTGTGGCTTCAGAATCCTCTCTTCTTTGATCAGTGAGAAACAACTCTGGAAACTGGGAAACATGGATGTAAGGTGCAAGTTAACTAGTGAGTGGAGGCATCTGCCTGCTGGTAATTGTAGTTTATAAAGAGGATGCTGTTGTGTTGCTTGAATTTTGCTTTTAAAAATTAGTGAAATGTAACAGTAACTGTTGATCAGGCTGCCAACAAGATGGCTAAACCTAGACCTCTTACCAAGGTAGCATCTATTTGCCTAAAATGTATTTTAAAAAGCGATAAAGACCCGAAACTTTTCAAGGTCATTCTAGCTTTATTTTGAGGCACGAGACAAGCATGCACATGAACTCCCAGCAGGAGCCCTTGTCCTTGAGGCAGCAGTGCTACACTCGGCTAGTCGAGCATAGCCTGTCCCATATGTTTAGTCACCAGGTTGTCATTGTCCTCTAGGAATGTTTGGTTGGCCACAGGGTGCTACACTATTGGGCAAAACAGAACGTAAAAAACATTTTTTGACTGTACTACATTCACCAGAAACATTTGCTCCCCAGAACACAAATTATATTTTCAAGGTCATTTTCTTCTCATTCAAAATGTTTCAGCCTTGACGACATTTAAATAACCTGCAAATCAGGTAGGAATTAGTAGTGAATTTTGTTTGTTTTCCTGTTCGGTCAGGTTTGCCCCGGACAAAGAGTTCTCAGGTGCCGACCATGGGCAGAGGCGCGAAGGACCAGTCCAGTTTGAGGAGGATCCCTTCGGTCTGGATAAATTCTTGGAGCAGGCCAAGCAGCACGGCGGCTCTAAGAGGCCATCCACTAGCAACCGCTCGAAGGACGACTACCACGACAAGAAGCGCAGGAAGGAGTGAGAGCAGCTGGGAGCAGTGTTCATATAGGGCACCTGATGAGGATGAGGAGGCAGTTGCTGCACCCTCTCAGTGGTTGAGGGGTGTTATGATATACAAGTCTCTATCAGGAATGGACTTAAAAGATTTTTTTGTCTTCTTTCAATGTGAAAGAATTTGTAAGACTGTGTTAAACTCTGTTTCCCACAACTGTCATTTAGTAGACTTTATTAACCTATGTTGAGCATTCATTGTCAGGCGAAATATAACGAGTGGAATGATGACTGTGTGGACTCTGCATCTGAAACATTACTCTTTATACAGTGCAGCCCCTTTTATTTCAGATGTGGCTGGAAATGGTGGTAATTGCCCCAGGAAATTTGTAGATTTTAGTTACTGTTTTTCTTTTTATAAACTTGTAATACTAAAGGTTACATCATAAACCCAACAAAAGCTTAGCAGGAACTCCTCAATATTTACCTGTTTTCTCCCTTTCTCCCCACATTCCCTCCTTTTTGTTTTTGTTATAGCAGTGTTTTATTTAAACCCCAGGTGTATTTGTGAGCGCAGGCCATATGTTATGGCAGATATGTACAGAAGTTCAAATGTACCTGGAAGATGTAAAGCAAGCCAGCTTTATAATTCTCGTACATTGCTACCAATGGAATAAATTTCATATTGTCTGCAATTGGAGTTTTTCTGTGCTTCTTATTGAGTAAAGAATTTTGAATTTACAAATCTGGGGATGAGGTTATCCCTCCCTGCAGTTATTTTCAACCCAGTTCAGCTTTGCTTAATCTAAACTTTTCCAACATAGTGGGAAGTCCATTAGTTGTGTAATTGCTATAGTTTGTTCATAGTAGATTTCCATTATTTTAATCACTTCCTGAGTAATGCAGCCCATTTACATAGATGATTAAATGTCTGAAATGCATTCAGCAAAGCCATCAATTACAATGTGAGTAGTTTTTGGGGTTTTTTTTCCCCCCACTAGAAATTGGCTCAGCGATTTATGTGATGATTAGGCTAAAACTGGTTCAATTAATTACAATTAATTATGATTTATGCGGCCTGACAGTTTTATTTTCCCTGGCTCCGGAAAATAATCAGCGTGGCATTACACAGCCCAGCGGACTCCAAAATCTCTGCACCATGCCATCTTTCACTCATGCTTGAAAAGGGACACGCAGTGGTTACATGCACGAGATTTATGTTTTCTTTAGTGAGGTGTGTTTGTAGATACCATTTCCTGTATTAGTGCACTGTTCTGAACGTGATTGTTGTGTTATAATGCACGTCTCTTACCAGCATCTGAGAAATTATAGCCTTAAGCCACAGCTACACAGGAGGCATTACAGCTGACTGCTGAGCTGAAGGTCACCCGCAATAATACATAGATGCTGTAGTTACACACGCTTGGGGTCGTATTCACAGGTCTATACCACAAATAGAACATCAGCTATAATGAAGCCTGTTTGGATAGCTGGATTATTTAAAAAAGGAGTGTATTTTCTGTCAGACTTGAGAAAGACAGTTGCAAAACCTGTCTATAATGTTAGACAAGACATTAAATTGTTAAATAACATACAGAGAAGTTCAAAAACAGATGAAACCCAAGCCAAATACAATTTATTTGTACATTACTTAGCTTTACAAAACCTAATGGTGGCTGGTGGACTAAGACCACAAGCAAAACACCACAGGTAAAATAGAAAATCTGCAGCTTATAACAACCGTAAGTTTGAAAATCCAAAGATACTGATGTAGCAAGCCAGAGTTCCTCAGAATGAAGATGCCTAAATGCCTAGTTAAACTGAATTACACTGGGATATCCTAAAGGCAGGGTGTAGTATGGCCCGTGTGACTAGGAAAGAGCGCACTACTACACATTTAATTCATGCACAATTTAGGTCACAATATGATATAGCAAAACAGAACGAGACTAACAGAGCCTGTTACTTCAGTTTTTCAACTCCTCACTTTTATCCATCATAGCAGACTAAACCTTCCTAACATTAACAAATACAACTGGTGTCAAGGAGTGTAACAGTTGCAGACCCCACCACTCTAAATTGTAACTAAACTTTTAGAACCCTGCCCTAAAGGAACACTTTACTTTTCACCATTTCTCTAAAACCTAAAGTTGCTTAAAACCACAATTTTACAACCTGACCTTGCAGTCAGCCCTAAAGCTCATTTCATTTCTACTCAAGATTTTACCTGAGCAGAGATCCTGAAATAATATTCTGGTATACAGTACCAGAATTTTTAATAAACTGACACATTTATCTAACCATACTTTGAGGCTACGGTAGTTGGGATCACCATTTTGATACCATTCGCACCCATTTTAGGAATGGTGCTGACAATACAAACAAGAGTTGTGAAAAACTGAGTACACCCTTACTGCTTCCATAGAAGTTAAGAGGGTAAAGCCAAGTGGTGCTATTTAAATGCACTTGATTAATTGATCATGTCAAGTGTGAGCTTCTCTATAAAACCAGAAGTTTTGGCAGTTTGCTGGTCTGGAACATTCAGGTGTGTGTTAACACAATGCCACAATCTTCCCAGGATTGGACGTCCCAGCAAAATCATCCCAAGGTCAGACCGTGCAATGCTCAGAGAAACTGCAAAACACCCAAGGGCTACATCTCAGACTCTACAGGCCTCAGTTAGCATGTTAAAATTAAAGTTCATGACAGTACAATTAGAAAAAGACTGAACAAGTATGGCTTGTTTGGAAGGGTTGCCAGGAGAAAGCCTCCTCTCTAAAAAGAACATGACAGCATGACTTAGGTTTGCAAAGTTGCATCTGAAAAAACCACAAGACCAAAGTGGAGATGTTTGGCCATAATGCACAGCGCCATGTTTGGCAAAAACCAAACACAGCATATCAACACAAACACCTCATACCAACTGTCAAGCACAGTGATGGAGGGGTGATAATTTGGGCTTGTTTTGCAGCCACAGGACCTGGGCACCTTACAGTCATTGAGTGGGCCATGAACTCCTCTGTATAGCAAAGTGTTCTAGACTCAATGTGAGGCCATCTGTCCGACAGCTGAAGCTTGGCTGAAACTGACTCATGCAACAGATCAATGATCCCAAACACAGCAGCAAATCTACAACAGAATGGCTGAAAAAGAAAACTGTCAAGGTGTTGCAATGGCCCAGTCAAAGTCCAGACCTCAACCCAACTGAAATGCTGTGGCAAGACCTTAGAGAGCTGTGCATAAATGAATACCTCCAAACCTCAATGAACTGAGGCACATGACGCTGTAAAGAAGAGTGGGACAAAATTCCTCTACAACAATGTAAGAGACTGATAAAGTCACAGAAAATAAATAATTCAAGTTTCTTCCTGCTAAAGATGATTCTACAAGTTTTTCACAGGACTGTATAGAGTCTTATCAAAACTTTCTTTTTCACATAACTGTACAATATAACTGAGTGTAAACATACTTAATGACTGTAGCAGAATACATTTCAGCCAAGAATGATAAAAAATTTTTAAAAAAATTAAAAAAAATTAATGGATTATATCTTAAAATTCATTCTTTTCACTGTGCCGACACAGTTCTCACCTCCTGTTGGGTCGGGGGAAAACGCTGCAAAGGACCTGAGTTTGTCTACCAACTGAGAAACCAGGCTCAAACACATTAAACTCTCACTCAGTTTCAGCAAAGTGGCTCTGATGTGATTTAACATTGACCTATACTCGTGAAGAGAGAACCCGACATGCTCCAAAGTCATCCAATTCTTCACCAGTGTGGGGGAAAGGAGGCGATTTGTCACGGTCTCCTCTCTGCTCTTGAGGAAACAGGCTGAAAAACAAACCCATGACTCAGCGGTAGGAGAGGGGATCTGATATAATTTCAAATCAACCTTTTTAATGGTTTAGAGGTGTACTTATTTTTCATTAGCACAGTTCTATTGTCTGTGCAAAAATGTTTGATATGATGTTGCATTATCTGCAACAATGACATCAAAGGGGAACAAGCTGTCTGTGAGTAAATGTTCAATGGATGGATGGAAACTCATTCAGCCAACCACTGTGAGGTGCTTTAGGGACAGCAGGGGTTTATTGTGAAGGCTTGATATGAGTGTCAGTGTGAAGAAATCAATATGACATATACCAGCTGAGGGTAACTGAATCATGAGTGTAGTCATGACTCTTGCAAGTGGTTGCGGAGGCACAAAAGTCCCTGCTGAAGACACAAAGAGAAAGAAAAACATTTTTAAAAAATACGAAAGTCAACACAATTCAAACTTTCCTATCTCAAAACAACAGAAAAGATGTGCTTCCCTTCAGCCGCGTTCGTGCGCAGACCGTTGTGGAAGTGCTGAGGACAGCTTGATAATGGGCCTCCACTCAGCTCTTGTCTGCCTTTATGGATGTGCACAGAGGAAGATGAATGAGATTCTTTATTCATGAAGGTAAGAGGAAATTGGTTCCTTGGCATTGCCTTTGTGTGCTGCTCAATGTAAACCGTGAACATATTGTGTCGGGACTTAATGGAATCCTCAGGTCGCCGGCAGAGGCCATGATGGATAGCTCCTTATCTGTGCTCCACAAGGAAACAAACCCAGAAATAATAAACAATATTGAGTTGTTGCAGCACATCTTTCCACTCGCTGGACTTGAAGGAGGATAGCTTCGTTTATTTTGTGATGCCTTTTGTGATATTCCCACCTACCCCCTCCCAACCCCCTCCCCCTCCCCTCAGTGGCAGCAAAGCAATAAGTTTGATGATAAATGTCCCCAACTGCTACTGTTGACCTGTTGAAAACAGTGGCCAGAGAGAGACCTTGTCTCCCTTCGTGTCTCTTCCAGTATTGAAGGCAGCCTTTTCATTTTGTCAAAGAAACACACCCATTTTCCAAGGAAAACACTGGTTTTATTCCCTCTTCTGCCACGAGTCTGGCATGAGTCATTTACACCGTGTGACAAAAGGTCAAAAATCCCTGCTCCCTATATGGTCTCAAAGCTGGCTTTTTTCTTAATTTATGTAATCCACAGTGACATCATTGGTCAGGAAGTCAAAGTGCACGAAGTGTAAATTTGAAGCTGCAGTAATCTAGAAGATGACACTCATGGCATAGATTCAACAAGGTGCTGGAAACATTCCTCAGAGATTTTGGTCCATACTGACATGATAGCATCACCATGATGTGAATCTCCCGTTCCACCACATCCCAAAGGTGCTCTGTTGGATTGAGATCTGGTGACTGTGGAGGCCATTTGACTACAATGAACTCATTGCCATTTTCAAGAAACCAATTTGAGATGATATGAGCTTTGTGACACGGTGTGTTATCCTGCTGAAATGTCACAGCAGCAATTGAGAGTCATCAGACTCATCAGAACTGTAGCCTCAGTTTCCTGTTCTTATCTGACAGGAGTGGCACCCGGTGTGGTCTTCTGCTGCTGCTTCACATTCATTCATTGTTGCTCTTCTGCATGCATTGGTTATAACAAATGGTTATTTGGGTTACTGTTGCCTTCCTTTCAGCTTGAGGCAGTCTGGCCATTCTCCTCTGACCTCTGCCATCAACAAGGCATTTTCACCCAGAGAACTGCTGCTCACTGGATAGTTTCTCTTTCTTGGACCACTCTCTGTCAACCCTAGTTGTGGGAAAATCCCAGCAGATCGGCAGTTTCTGAAATGCTCAAACAGCCATCTGGCAACAACAACCATGCCACGTCACTTAAATCACCTTTCTTCCCCATTCTGGTGGTTTGAACTTAAGCAGGTCATCTTGACCACGTCTAGCATTAATGCATCGAGTTGCTGCTATGTGATTGGCTGATTAAATATTTGTGTTAACGTGCAACTGAACAGGTGTACCTAATGTAGTGGCCAGTGAGCGTATATTAACAATGCGCCACATGACTTAATGTTTGGTAAAAGAGTTGCTTTTAGGCAAAAAATTCACAAACAAAATTATCACCCAAATCTGTAGTTCCACCATAGCTTTGCAGAACATTTTTTTTAATCCTATTTTAGCTCATTGTTTTGGATTTAGCCTGGAAGGTAAAGTTAGTACCTAGCTAGTAAACATAAGGGAGCATTTAAAAAGATGAAGTGACTGCAAATTAATGCTATGTTGCTCTTTGTCTGCTGTTTACTAATTCATTAGCTTAATAAGTTTATAATATCAGAGTTGTGTTTACAGCTTGTTTCTGTGCCATTAAAGATGCCAAAGAATGAATGCTGCTTTGTATTATATGAAATATTCATACTGTCTTTAATTGACAGAAAAAAAATATATTTATGCGCTGAACATTCAGGATTAAAAACATGACCTACATTATGTTCCAGCAATGAAAGATTCTACTTAAAATATTTATTTTATATTGTAATCCACAAATATTCCCCTTTGGGCCTGATATGCATTTTCACTCTAACGCATACTGTGATATTTATAGGGTGAATACAGTTTACAAAGCCACACAGTCTGGAAATTGAATCTGTCAAACTTGACACGCCACTCACCACTAACAGCAGCACACACCTGAGCAACCTCTTTCCTCTGCCACTCAATCACATTCTTATCATTAGTTCCTCATCTGTGCATATTCAGGCTGGAATTCACTCTTCATTATACGAGCAGTCTAGAGCTGGACAGAGTCTACTACTCCCTGGAAAATAGTCCACCTGTCAATCTGTCTGTCCCCGCCTGCTTTACCTGACTCCAGAGAGAAGGCTCTGTCCTCTCCTCAGTGGCTCTCTCTGTGGATAATCTGTGACAGAGGGAAGGTTTAGACAGGTGTAACAATCTCTAATGGTTGTGTCAGTCAGAAAGCAGCCTACCTGCTACACACTGGTGACAGGATCCATCCAACTGTGGGGGTACACATATGGAGAAAAAAGTTGAAAAATCTTCCCATTCCCAACAATATCAGTGTGTCATATAGGGTGTAATGTTTGCTTCATTTATACTTAATTCTTATAATTGCTTGATTAAAAAACCTCAGAAGGGACCATATGATTTTCTAATTTCTTGTCCATATGGGATTGACTGTTCTGGGCCTTGATGATTTATAGATGCGGCAGTCAGTGTCTTAATTTGTAAAACGAGCAACAAGGAAACATGATGGTAGAGTATTGCTCATATGAGTATCATCTAATCCTCCCCCGCACTATACCCATATTGATTATTCCCCCTTTAACCATTTCCAGTGTCACAAGCAGTGCTCTAATTAACACTTTGTCCCTACACAATTGTTAGAAATATTGATTACAGGAATTATTAGTGAGCGCAGGAATGGATCATTGACTGGGAGATGACTTGCAAATCCTCTGCGAAGGAGCGTAATGCCTAGTGATGAGCACACTCATTTATACTCATTTATATTCTTACTTGTGTACCAGTTTGATTTCATCATTTGTTATCACCCTGCGTTTAGACGCCACTGAAGTGAAAAATGGCTGCTTGCCTAGACTTCCTCTAGCGCTGGGTCTTAATAGGTTGTCGTGGGAATAGGAGGAGAGATTGATTCTCCTGATGATTTCATTAGATGACATCAAAGCAAGGAAATTGCAACAGAGAGCGGGAATGCATCTTCGGTGAATAGGAAATAATGCGCTATTTGAATTATACTGTAAGAACATCAGCAGTGACATATGACCTTGTCAGTGGAGATATTGTAATTATGATGTTTTTCTCAACAGGGAGGTTTTCTTTGGGCGTCACACTGGGGTAGATTTTGATAATAAAGTATTTGGATTATGACGCAAGAGCAGGCCAATAGCTTTTATAGCTCCTCAGATAAGTGAAACAATCAATATCTGCAAAGAGTTTTTGCATTTTTAGTATGTCTGAGTGACTGCAGGTATTCAGTGAATCGGGTGAGATGAAGATGCCTGGGGACTCCTGGGGAAAGATTTGCTATCCACAGTGGTCTCTTCTTGAATACAGATACATCATAAGGATAATTTTCAGTTTTCAGATGAGGATAAAACAGTTGTCGGACAAATTGGCAAAGTGAACAAGCTAAAAGAACACTGAATAACAGGTGTCCAGAAAAACGACATAGAAGATGAAGTTTCCTGTCTGCTGGATAGAGGCTGGTTGGTGTGCATATCTATGTTCCCAGGCTCCTGTATTCCTCAGTTTAATGTTTTGTTAACAAATATTAACTCTCATGTTGTATTTGGATCAAATTAAAAATATTTTATAGATAATAGATCCCAATGTCTAACCAGTGATAGAGGGGAAAAATCCCTTTGATGAGTTCCCATAACAGACCATGTCATATTAAAGTGATCCATAACAGCATATGTTGTGCATTTAACTTCAGAGGCACAGCAGCACACGTCCGTTAATCACACAGCCAGTTCACAAAGAAAATAAGACCAACAGAATTCACAAATGGTCATTTTCTGACACTGCACCAGCACACAGGATCTTAGGGTTCCCCCACCTGCCAAATTCCCCTTTAACCTCTGCACAGACTGTATATGTAAGATGGACATAGCCACTGTGACATCACTCATTGGTTTGCAGAGTGTCATGTACTTCTATACATTGGGACTTCTTCTTGCAACCAGAGGAGTCGCCACCTGGTGGCCATTAGAAAGAATACAAGTTTAAGATCTGCAGTGGCTTCAGTTTTCAGACCTATTGCATTGAGTACTGGGGAACATAGATACTGGGAACATAGGAATGACTCTGTTGTTTACTGACAACTTATCCATCCATTCATTTTCTTCTGCTTATCCAATTCAGGGTCGTGGGGTGGGGTAATATCATCTGTATATCACAGATGATATACAAAACAGGCCTCTTGGCCATTCATCTGTACATGTATCTGTAGAAATCAGGTTTGCCTTGAGACAAAACCAGTCCAACAGTGAATCAAAAGTAGCTTTAAAAAAACAGCCCAACACCAGCAGTGTGGGAGTTTGTCAGGATTTGAGTATACACAGTTGAAGGTGCTAAGATTTTCGTTGGGTGTGACCAGGAGGGACAGGATTAGAAATGAGTACATCAGAGGGACAGCTCAGGTTGAGCAGTTTGGAAACAAAGTTAGAGGCTAGGCTGAGATGGTTTGGACATGTGCAGATGAGGGATCCTGGATATACTGGATAAAGGATGCTGAATATGGAGCTGACAGGCAGGAGGAAAAGAGGAAGAGCACAGAGAAGATTCATGGATGTAGTGAAGGAGGACATGCAGAGGGCTGGTGTGAAAGAGGATGCTAAGGATGGGGTGAGGTGGAGGCACATGATCCGCTGTAGCAACCCTAAAGGGACCAGCCGAAAGAAGAAGAGGAAGGGTATACATTTTAGTTCCACCCCAGTCTAGTCTCCTAACCATGGACAAAAAAGTTAACCCATTTTCCCAGGAAAACTACCTTTATTTTTTTATCTCTTCAGCTCTTGGAGATGGGTACCTAGGACTGCTGCCAGTTGACAACCCTTGGTCATGCAATATGCAGCAGTTGAAAAAACAGAGCAGTGATATTGTTAAGGTTATCTTAGAGATTAATCGCTTCTATATTTATCATAATGCACAGAGACTTTATATTATTGATAAATTACAGTGTAATGACTGTTACTATTAAATGCATCAGCTCTGTTGTGGAGAAAAAACTAATAATTACCAGCAGATAGAGATCATACCAAGAACAAATAAATTGTTTGCTCATTTTAAGTCGGTATGATTTCCACAGTCTCATCAGAATGAATACTGTCACTATAAAAGCTCCTTGTACTATCTATATCCATGAGAGCAGGTCCCTGTACCTTTTAACCCTGCCGCTGATCCTATTAAAGCTGGATCCTTATCACCTTTATCAGGTTTGGAATGGATGGGTGCTTAACTGTGTTTGTGCACAGTGGTAAGAGCTGCCCAGACAGATGTTGCATTAATCCAAACTCAAGGTTATAACCTTGAGAGCAGGGTTGAGCATTGATTAGAGAATCAAATCATCAGATGTTATCATCAGTGTCTTAATTGTGGATGTGACACCCAAGCAATGCTGGGCTGAACACCAATGCCACTGAACTCTGAACTACAACCCACAGCACCAGCATAACCTCTGACTGTAGGTATGGGAACAGATGGGGCTCAACCTGTCTGTAGTCCAACAGTGCCATCTAGGAGGCTAAAAGTAGGAATCGGTTTTTAAAGAGTCTGCACAGCTTTTATAATGTTTCCACATGAAAATATTCCTCCAACACACAAGCAAATACATGCAAATACTGGGAGCGGAAAGGAGCGTAATGCTGCCTTACAGCTGGAGGACTGTACAAACAGTCATACATTATCTAACACAAGTGTGCTGAGAGGCACGTTTCAGCACAAGATATTTACCAAACAGGAAGAGAACAGGAAGTACAACCTGGAGGTCCACCACAAAACCCCAGGCTGTCTCCAGGAAACTCCATTGTTGCTGCACTCTCTCAACAGAGATCTCTTCTCTGTCTGTGTACTTCAAATATGAACACTGGTAGTTTTCTGCCATGAACTAATAAGTAATTCAGGCCACAGTGAAATAAATACATTGTACAGTATTTCTGCAATGCCTTAAGTTGTTTTTTTGTCCTGTGCCCAGTGGGGAAAGGGGCATTTTAATACTATAAGATAAAGTCTGTGTTATCTACAAATTTGGATTTGATAAAAGGTAGAATGTCATAAGTTATAGTTACACCAGCACCAGCACCACAAGCCCATCAAGGACACTTCTGTTTGTTTTATGCCATAAAACAGCCATGATCCACCATCCACGTATTTCACACCTAAACACAAAAGTTTTTGAATTTTATCCACTTGATATACTAGCCAGTTCAGAGCTTGTTTAGTCTCGCTTTATTATAAGCCCTCATCCATATTTTATTCCAATGGCAGGCACCTTGAGGATAGCGTTTATCCTCGTGTTGCACGCCCATAAACAGCGTCAGTGGAAAAAGGTATTCAGCTGACGCCCAAGCAAAGGTTATTATAGGTTATTTCCAGAAGCCGGGGTTTAGGACGTCCCACGCCGAGGAGCGGTGGGGAGCTCCAAAGAGAGGAAGAGAGGGAGAAGAAGAGTAAGAGCTCTCATACTGTTACTAATTCAACGCAAATCTCATCAAATTGGTGATTATTTTTTATAAACTAAATGGTGAATTGTCTGGTCTAAAGAATTTCAAAAGAAGTGACAAATGCTAATTGCAATGCCTCCGACAACCCAAGGAGATATCGTCACTTTTCTTGTCGTTATTTGAACTGCAGCTGTTACACAAGAAATAGCAGGAAATGTAAATA
>VUQI01033994.1:0-11628 GCA_015106735.1 Paratilapia polleni | reverse complement strand
GAGGTGCATAAGGAGGTGCCAGGCTGTTGTGGCTGTGTATGGTTCTTCCACATGCTACTGAGGCCCCTGTTTTTTAAATTAATAAATTGTTGAATTGCCAATATGTTTTGTTTCTTCAGACTTCAATCATCCAATCCAGTAAACGACACCAAACAAGAGTCAGTAGCAGAATAAGCTGTTTGGCATTGGCAGAGAAGATTTGGCAAGTTCTTCATGGGCACAACCCACATACTCAACTCTGCTGCTCAACCCACAAATGCATTTTCCTTACAAATGTGGCACCATTTAAAGGGAAATAAACAGGCTTTCCAATGATATGAGATTTACTGCCAAGAAGCATTGTTACAACAAAGAAATGATCGACCAAACACAAATTTCCTTACTTTTTGTGCTAAGTTTATTTAGATGATGTTTCTCTCATAAGGACAGGAAAACCACAATGCTTAAAAAAATCTATTGAAATTCACAAAATCTTTTTTTCCCACTTTTAGGGTCAGTGTTCAAACACATGAGAACCAAGAAAATACTGAAAAACCTGGAAGTTGTCACTAAAAGCCACAAAGGTGAGCATATGACTCTGCGATATTTGCTCATATTTGGAGTGCCTTTAACCTAGTCTTACTAAAAGTGGCAACACACAGCTGATATTACATTAATATACAACCTTGATTTGTGTATACTTGATTATTTTATGTTCAGGGTCAGAAAATTTGACAGTCCTAATGAATGACTGATGACTTTTTATCCTTTACTGTAACAGAAAGACTGTCTGAAATAAAACTGTGGTACTAGGACATGGTTTTAGATCAGCTGCAGGAGGAGATGTGGTTCAGAGTAGCTCAGGGAGCTGTGCCCAGTGCAGTTGATTGGCACAGCTGCATATCTGTTAATCAGATTCTCCTATTAATGCATTAGCAGGCTGGAACCTGGAAATTCACACACAGACCACAGAGCAGCCACAGCCTATCCCAACTCTCATATGGCGAGAGGCGGGGCACATCCTGAACAGGTTGCCCGTCTATCACAGGGAAAACACAGGGAGACAGACAACCACTTGTGCTTCACATTCTCACCTATCATCAAATTAGAATCACCAAATAAGGCCCCAGTCACATAGGCTTATAGTTAAAGTCACACTTTAACTATATGCTCATACAGCACTTTATTCTATGCACTTCAGGCACCTTACCTACTTCCCATCCATCGACAATTTATAGTCACCAGTTAACCTAGCACATATGTCTTTGGGCTAAGTGAGGAAGCCAGAGTACCTGGAGTAACAGTACCCACGTAGGCACAGGGAGAACATGCAAACTCCACACAGAAAGGTCCCAGCCAGGATTTGAACCAGGAGCCTTCTTGCTGTGAGGTGACAGTGCTAACCCCTGCACCACTGTGCACCTATTACAGAGCTGTGTCAAGGCATCCTCTGATCTCTGGATGACCTGTGGTGGGAACACAGACAGTTCTCATGGCAGTGTTAAGGTCCCCCTTGAACTCTGTCACCACCATGGAGCAGCCTCAATGTACAAAGATTTGTAGCACCTGTACAATAGAATTATTATATTATTATTATAAAATATTAGTATAATATTTTCATTTTTGTGTATTTTGGGTCACTTTAGGAAAAGCCATTGAATTCCAGGCTAAAAGAATGACATTTAGGGTATTTTTACTGCTTTCAAATGTCAAAACTGGTCAAATTTGACACAGATGTATGTAAGAGAGGACCCATTAAAACATAAAATACATTGATGTAATACAAAATACACTGATAAAATACAACGTTGATCATGGGCTTTTTTGCTGATTTGTGCTTGGTGGTGCTAACTACTGCACCACCAAGCTGCCCAAGTTATATCCAGATAATGTTGTATTCAGTATAAACATGTTAAATTCTATAAAAACACTTTTCTTCGGACTGCTGGTTGTTTGTCGAGTGGTGACCACTCAGATCTGACCAAAGCTCCCTCTTCACCTTCCTGTTTATTTACCAGTCTGTGGACGGTTCATCATGCCGAGGCTTCAGGATCTTGACTTCAGAGTTAGTTAAACTGTTGCACAAATAAAAAACGTTTTTCTGGAAAACACCTGTATGAAGTATTTAAAGATATTCATTGAACATTTAATAGACAGATGAGCATTAAGTCTCACTTTAAATGTTTGATTGCCAGTTTCATGTTTCACAACTTTCTGTTAAAAAAAACATATCCTGTTCATTTTAAAGCATGAGGAGACCATCTACAGCTTAGTTTCTTGTGTTTGGATAGTTTACATTTTTCCTTTCATATGCTGAACTATATATTTTCAGTAAGACTGAGACAACAGGTGACATGTTGGTCCATTTTTCTTTAAGCTTGATGTCATTTTCTTAGAGGGACAATTATTAATTATTAATTTTGTTTGTAAAACTTCTAACAACTTGATCAGTGGCATTCAAACATTTTTCTTAAAATCTTTTTAAAAAAAAATCTTAAGAAACAGCATGATTTATAGTTACAAGTAGTTTAAAGAATTTCACAGGTGATCCAACTTTTGTTGTGCATGTCAATACAAAAACATATCAGACACAACACTTTAATAACATTATTTTACATTTGATTTTCATTAAGCATTTCTTGAAGGGAACTACAATAATGAGTAATAATAATTTGTGTTTGTGAATGTTTGTGACAATAATCACTCCACCTTCTGTATCCTGTGCTGAGATTGTTTCATAGGTTGAACTGAGTTTCAGACACATACAGATGCAGTTGTACACTGTTGAGTTACTGCTGGTTTCTCACAAACGCTTCTGTGAGGCTCTTTGCAGGACGTATCAAACCAAGACTGGAGGAACTGGTGTCCCCCTTTTACCCCCATCCTTACACAGTCCTGACTGTCAGTATTCTTGTTTTTCCAACTGTCTGGCTCGCCATCACTCCAAAAACTCAAACTAAGAGGTGAAGAACAAAAAGAAGAAAGAGCTGGTTCAATAAAAGTGGCGATGCTGATACTAGAATTGAGGGAAAAAACATATTTTTTTCGCAACAATCAAACCGTTTTTCAAGTGGTGAGTCATCCACCCACAACCATGTGCCCTCTTCTCCTGAGTTTCTCGTCCCGATCCAGAACTTGTCCTCAGGATCCCTTATTATGTCTCCCACTCTTCTGTTGAGGAATATCTAAACAGAAGTTGATAGAATTACTCTATAAGACTTTGCTGAGATGATGAAACATAAGGATGTGATTAAAAAAAAAGTAAGAACATGATCCTGCAGCAGTGTTTTATACCTGCTCCCTTTTGCTGTCTATCTTAACCAGGTCTCCTCCTTTAGCTCTACATTCATTTTTGCTCTCTTCCCAGGATGATTTACTGATGGAGAAACAGTAGCACCTTCCTCCATGTTGCTCCCAGCCTTCTTCACATTTATAACATGGCTTATCTATGAAGAGATTACAGCAAAGAAGTCAGGTGGAAGAAATCACTGTTCATGTTTGTGTGATTTGGAGGCAGCAGGAGGCTCCTTCTGTCCTGCTGTTAAAATCTAACTGACTGTTTCTGTCAGTCCATTAATGTTTCTTTAATCATCACCAGAGGATACAAATGTGTCAAAGACAAAATCCATAACTTATTTTTACTTTAGGAGGTTGTGGTTAAGAAACAAATTAAGTGAGGTTGCATATTGCTCTAACATAAGCCTGAAGTTACCACGTTGAATTACACAGAAAAAAATTCATAAACAGTACAAGTACAATCTCAGTCTGACATGCTTACCTATGAATGTGTTATTTACAGTTTCCCACTTTAATTCCAGGTTTCTAAGCATTTCTTTTGTTCTCATGGTGTCAAAAGCTGATGAAAAAAATGATAAAGCAGAAAAAAATACAATTAATTATGTTTTTGGTTTCAAAAAAAGATTGGCAATACAATTTTTTTTGACAACAGCAGTTCTGAAAAAATAAAGTGCATCACTTTTAGTAAAGCATAAGAAACAAAATAAAACTTTTTTTAAGATTTACTGAAAAAAAAGAAAATTACATTCTAAGTGTTTGTGTACAAACAGCACTATTTTACACCTGTACTGTAAATGTTCTCTTCCTCATCATGTATCATCAAGGAGACACTTGATTGTTTTGAAGTAAAACTGCATGAGAAAAACTCACAGAGATGGTAAATAACAAAAAGACCAGCTGCCAGGAGAACACAAAGAACCAGTAAGACCACTCTCTCTGAGGTGACCTTTGACCTCTTGTTTGATTTTGGATGTTGAGAGTCAGGAGCTTCACCTGATAATCCTTTAGAGGAGACACAGATGTCAGAGTTTAGAAAAGCGTAGAAGGTGCACACATGAGCCCATAAGTATTTAATTAATGGTTACAACGAAGGGTTAAAATGTGGAGGAATGGTCCGGAACAGCGTTCTGGCACCTTAAATTAATGAGCAATTAAATCTGACAGGCAGTTTAATATAAAATACTGTCAAGCAACAGTCTGGTGGTCCTTTAAACTGATGCCACAGAGACAGTTTAGTTACCACATGACGGCACCTGCACACATCCTTTGTTTCTGTCTCATCCCTGTCATGGTCCAGATTTCTATAAAGTTGTGTTTGCAGTACTTCAGCATCCAGCTCAGCAAGTGACATTATATAATCTGGAAATTTAAAGCTTACATGTAAAGCCCTGATTAATTTTAGAGTTTTTAATCAGACAGGCCTATTGGATCTGTACATGATGTGTGCTGAAGTTATCTGGATATTTCATTATCTGAAATGTTTTTCAAAACAAATTAAAAGATAATAATTTCATGTCATTCAAAGTTTATACAGGACAGTGAGTGCAGGCTAAACTGGGTAGTCTGCTGTGTTGTGGTACAGTTTGCAGTGATGAACTGTGTTGCATTGCTGCAGGGCAGACTGTGGTTTCCTTGGTCACTGCTAGGTTAGTTCCTGGGTAGCAGCAGAGACATCATAAGAGAGAGACATGGCACTCAAAAACTTCTGTACTGAAATTTATGAGAGAATTTTACAGCAGTAAAGATTGTGGTAGAAATATAACTTTTGGGGGAAAAGCTTTAAAAATGTTATTTATCTGCAAAGTCAGCAAACTTTTTAGTGATTTTTATCAGATTTGACTGGATATTCTGTACTTGTGGTTTTTATTAAGGCTAATTCCACAGGTACAAAGGTATTTTTTAAAACAAGGATTTTTCCATGTTCATTTTGAAAAATACCTCTGTCCACACGAAAACACAAAAAAATTATGTCAAGTGCTGTCTAGAGCATGCCAAAGCAACAGGTGGCGGTATAACCCTAACCATATTGGAATGTTGACCAGTCAGAAGCCTACAAACATTAATACAACACACAGTTTAACATAAAAAAAAAAAAGGAGACAAAAGCACACACCTTTGACGTTGCAAGACAAAAATCTCAATTTTCCTCATCCATATTTAAATGCAGAAATTGAGTTTCTGAAAGTCTTCACCCTGGAATGAGTTTTTCTAAATTTCCATTTTCAGTGGTCTAAAACTGCATTTATATTTGTACAAAAGGCCAAAACACATAGAAAAAGCTATATTTACCAAAATACCCATGTATGTGTGGACAGGGCCTGTATGCCCCTTTGACCATGGAAATGAAAGTTAATTTAGATAATGCTTCAAAATAACTGACAATATGAGTGCTCAGATGCATTTCAATATGGCTGCTGAGTAACAGGGCTTGCATCTATATGCAGTCATCAATTTGAATTTAAGCTGATGCTGTTCTTTAGTAACACTTGCCAAATTCCATCTTTATAAAGGCTAGGAATTGGAAAGCAGCCGTAATGGCTCATGTAACATCTGCTTATGCTACATGTAGAATGTAGTTGGCTAAATCCACAAAGAGCAGTAAACCTCAGAACCAGCAGCAGCAGAGATCAGCTGATCGTAACCTTTTTACAAAGAAAATCTACTGAACCTCACAACAGAAGTTATTATGTGAATAATTTCCAAGTGAGTCACATCCCCCGCTGCCCTGCTACGTCAGAACCGAGGGTTCCAGCACCTGCCAAATCCCACTTTAGCCCCTGATTATAATGCACTATAGTTTGATGTGCAGATACAAGGACATTAAAGTGTTTATTAATTCCACTTGACATAACTATAAGTCAGTTGTAACAGTTTAAAACAGTTTCTCATGCTGACAGCTGTGTGAAACCACAGCTGCATTAGCCCAACAAGAAACATGATGATGATTACTCAGATCTGACTGAAGCTCCCTCTTCTTTACCTTCCTGCTGCTTTATCATCACATTGATATTCTTACCTTCTCTGTAGCTCTTTGGTTGATTCCTCATACCGAGTTTTCAAGATCCTGACTTTTAAAGATAGTCCAACTGTCTATGGATCACAAAAACAGAACAACAAAGTTTTTTTCCTTTTCTCCTTTTCAATTCCTTGTAAATTGTTTAATAGACAGGTGAGAATTGAGACCCGTGGTAAATATTTCCTTGCTGCTCTCCTTTGCCTTTTCAGAAAGTGTTACTAAACAACATGTTCAACATGTTTTCTATTCAGAAAAAAAACAACTTCCTGTTGATGTCAGAGTGGGGAGGTGGAGAAGCTTCATATACAGTTTAGTTCCTCATATCAGTGTAGCCGGGGGAATTAGTTGCCACACAGGACACAGTAACAGGGGTTCTTTCAGCATGTATTCTTTAATAGCATGAAGAGAAAGTACAAAGACAAAAACACAGAAAAAAAATACAAAGAAAAATGCACAAAATACAGCAGTGGCTCTGGCTACACATAGAAACAAACAAAGAAACAAATGAATGCCAAGCCAAAACCACCAAATAATAAATCTAAATTAATAAATATATCCACAGACACTTAAATAGTTTCTCTAACTTCACGTTTGGACACTCTGGAAACTGCACATTTGGCGTCTTGCTACACATGTAGCACAGGCAAATATTGGTCAGCACCAACAGCAACTACTTTACACAGCAGTCTCACATCACCGTCCTCCATGCAGCTCCATCTCCATCTCCATGCAGCTTGGTAGGGGTGGGCGGATCGATCGAAATATCGACAGTATCAATACCAACGTTGGTATTGGTATTGGATCGATACTAGCGTCATAAGATTGATGCTTCAGTTTGTTTCTCTCCTCTACGTTCAGTACGTTGCTCCCATTCATCAAAACGCAGCTCTGTCTGTCCAAACACCGCTCCTCTTTCATATATGTATTTCATGTCTTATATAAAGACATGAAAAACCATGAAATAGACAGCTTTGTCCCAGAACAAGCAGCAAAAGAAAGGAAGAGAGGAGGAGGGAAATCCCTCAGCACAGAGACAGAGCCCACTGTTACTGTCCTTTCAGAGAGGCAAAGAATAACCAGGTAGCTCATACAGTGGTGGAAGTAATGTTTCAGTCATGACTGATATTGGATCTTCAGCATTAGTTAAAGTGTTATTGAGTTGTTATTAATTGTTATTGGTCATCATAGTTCTTACTGCTGTTGACTGATTACCTGTACACTGCATTCAGACATTCAAATAATATATTCAGCCCATTGAATTGTGTTAAATAAATTATTGTACTGTAACTGAAAAAAATATACCCCAAACATGAACTATGAAAAATGTGTGAATACAATAATACCTTTTATACATTTTATTTTTAACCAACATTTAGTGAAGCTGGCTCCCTTGTTAACTGTTTTGCTCCTCTTATCTTCCATGAGTTACTTACCTTGTGTTTCCTCTGTGCAGAAAACCCGGAGATTGGAGAAAGAGAGACTTTGTTTCCAGAGAGTGATTCTGTGAGGAAAAGGAATAGTGGTATTGCCTGCCTGCCTGCCTGGACCCCGGACTTCACTAACCAGAAACTTTTGCCTGAGCCTTCTAAACCTGGTGTTTGTAAATAAACTTGTGAAACTTTTCGCCAGAGTCCCGCTTTTGAGTCCAACTTGCCCGCCAGCCTTGACACAGATGGGAAACTCCATTATGAAATGAAGTTAGATGTTTTAACCACCCTTTTTCATTGTGATTTAATTTAGATAAACAATTAAATGTAGTTTAAAGTAAATTTATTTAGACTGTTTCCGTTTATTTTGAAGCTTGATTTTAGGAAACACAGGTGTGCAAATGCACTTAGAACCAGATTTACTATGTGGGCCAAATTAGTGTAAGTCAGCAACTGCAAAAATGAGCAAATGGGAATGGAAAGTTCTGGGGTTGATCAACTAACAATGTATTCCATTTCTATAATGGCCAGCATTCAACCAAAACTGACACAAATCTTCCATCCATCCAGCCATCATCTTCCATTTATCTGAAGTAACAGTAGGGTATGCACAGTATTCAGGACATCCTTTTCCCCAGCAACAATTTCCATTCCTCCAGGGGAATCCTGAGGCGTCCCCAGGCCAGATGATATAATCTCTCTGCAGTGAGTTCTGACTCTACCCTAGGGTCTCCTCCCAGTTAGGTGTGCCTGGAGAACCTCCAAAGGGAGGCACCCAGGAGGCATCCTTATCAGATGCCTGAACCAACTCAACTGACTTCTTTGGACACAAATGATCTGAGGCTCTACTCTGAGATCCCTCAGGATGTCTGTGCTCCTCACCCCATCTTTAAAGCTGAGTCCAGCCACCCTATGGAGGAAACTCATTTTGGCTGCTAGTATTTGTGGCCTTGCTCTTTTGCTCAATAGCCAGATCTAAGACCTGTCCATAGGTGAGGGTTGGAACGCAGATGGACTGGTAAACTGAGAGCTTTGCCTTCTGGCCCAGCTCTCTCTTCACCACAACTGTTCGGTACATTGGGCACATTACTGTTGACACTGCACCAGTCGGCTGGTCCACCTACATCTTCCCATCACTCATGAACAAGATCCCAAGATACTTGATCTCCCTCCCTTCCAGGATCACAGAAACATGCAAACCCCTTGACCACAATAAGGTGGCAGTTCATCAGGGGGCAGTGCAAATTAGTGTGTTAAAAACCAGCAGACCCCAGTAGAGAGCAAATAATTTGCTAACCAAAATAATATAAGTGCAGGTTTCAAGCATGCTTTTTTCTCTGGAAGCAGCATTTTAAATTAATGAGAGGCAGCTGAGGGAGAATCAGTATGTTTTTCGTATAAGGGCTAACTGTACTGTTGGGGATAAATGTGTGTGATCTCTGGATAACTCTGACATTTCAGTTGGTGCGCAGGATTCATTCAGAGTATGACTACATTATTACAAACTATTTCAATTATTAAATAATAATAATTATTCTCTAAAACATGAAATCTGTGTGTAGTTGACATGTATGATGTGCAGAAGAATACAAAACATTATTTACCATCAGATCCTGACCAATACGTGCATTCATGAATAATAATGATTATTAATAAGGTGTTACGGTTATGGCACAGTAACACAGGAACACATTGCATCTTCCTGTTTGCCTTCTTTTGGGATTCCCACTTCCCTCCAGTGCTGTATGTCAAGTTAAGTTCAGTAACTTTTTAATGCCAAGAAAGCTTTGTGATGGCGCAGACATTATTACATGTGGCCCTTACTTTTTTAATTCAAGCGCATTTGTCTTTTGATAAATGAAAGTTTAGTTTTTTCATAGCTGTGCTTTTTTCCCTATTTGAAATAGTCAACATCCGTAGTTTTTCAGCAGCAGGTTTCAATAGCACAAAAAAACCCCACAACATCTCAATCCACACAGTGAATAATAAAACAACAAAGAGAAGTCATCAGGCAGGAGCTGATTTATTTTATTTTTTTTGTAATGCCCCACTTGATAAATCATTTCTGTATTTGTTTTGTATATTTGAAATATGACATTTAGATCTGTGGCATTTGTACATTTTTGGATTTTTTTTTAAAATACATATTCGTGCAATTTGCAGTTATTCAAAAACTTGAACCTACATGAAGAAAACTACAAACAGACAATTCAATTCAATTTTATTTATATAGCACCAAATCACAACAACAGTTGCCTCAAGGTGCTTTATATTGTGGGGTAAAGACCCTACAATATTAGAGAGAAAATCCCAACACTCAAGCAACCCCCTATGAGCAAGCACTTGGCGACAGTGGGAAGGGAAAACTCCATTTTAACAGGAAGAAACCCCAGAACCAGGCTCAGGGAGGGGCAGCCATCTGCTGCGACCGGTTGGGGATGAGGGGAAACAGAAGAGAGCAGAGGGAGACAGGACAAAAGACACACTATGAGAGAGAGCCAGAGTTTAATAGTAACTAATGAATAAACAGACAGTAAGTACTGTATAGTAAATGAGAGCAGCTGCCAGGAGAATACAGAGAACCAGCAGAGCTGCTTTCTCTGAGGTGATCTTTGACCTTCTGTTCAATTTTGCATGTTGAGAGTCAGGAGCTTCACCTTTAGAGGAGACACAAATGTGAAAGTTTAGAAGGTGGGCACATAAGTACATAAGCATTTAATAAATGGTTATAGCACACTATAGTGTAGTTGTGTCAAGCCACAAGAACATTGAGGTGACTAATAATAAAAGTATATTTGTCAGTGACAGACAGGAATCATATCTACACTGCATCCAGAAAGTATTCACAGCGCTTCACTTGTTTCACACTTTGTCATGTTACAGCCTATTCCAAAATGGATTAAATTAATTTTTCACCTGACAAAGTGAAAAAAGTTTGCTTGAAATTCTTGCAAATTTATTCAAAATAAAAAACAAAAATATAACATGCATATAAGTATTCTCAGCCTTTGCCATGACACTCAATATTGAGCTCAGGTGCATCCTGTTTCCACTGATCATCAGATGTTTCTACAACTTGACTGGAGTCCACCTGTGGTAAATTCAGTTGATTGGACATGATTTTGGAAAGGCACACAAATGTCTATATAAGATCCTATAGAGATCCCATAGTTGACAGTGCATGTCAGAGCACAAACCAAGCCACGAAGTCCAAGGAATTGTCTGTAGACCTCAGAGACAGGATTGTATTGAAGCATAGATTGGGAAAGGGTACAGAAAAATTTCTGCAGCATTGAGGGTCCCAATGAGCACAGTGGCCTCCATCATCCACAAATGGAAGAAGCGTGGAACCACCAAGACTCTTCCAAGAGTTGGCAGCCCGGTCAATCTGAGTGATCAAGGTAGAAGGCCCTTAGTCAGGGAGGTGACCAAGAACCTAATGGTCACTCTGTAGAGAAAGGAGAACCTTCCAGAAGGACAACCTTTTCTGCAGCATTCCACCAATCAGGCCTGTATGGTAGAGTGGCCAGACAGAAGCCACTCCTCAGTAAAAGGCACATGACAGCCCGCCTGGAGTTTGCCAGAAGGCACCTGAAGGACTCTCAGATCATGAGAAACAAAATTCTCTGGTCTAATGAAACACAGATTGAACTCTTTGGCCTGAATGCTAAGCATCATGTCTGGAGGAAACCAGGCACTGCTCATCACCTGGCCAATACCATCCCTACAGTGAAGCATGGTGGTGGCAGCATCATGCTGTGGGGATGTTTTTCGGCAGCAGGAAGTGGGAGACTAGTCAGGGTCGAGGGAAAGATGAATGCAGCAATGTACAGAGACATCCTTGATGATAACCTGCTCCAGAGCGCTCTGGACCTTGGACTGGGGAGAAGGTTCATCTTCCAACAGGAC
>VUQI01033991.1:255-15122 GCA_015106735.1 Paratilapia polleni | reverse complement strand
CAGATGGCACAACACAGAAGAGCTACCTTGTCAGGCCAAGACTCCGCAGTATATTTACACCTGCAGGCCAGTGGCCACTCGTTCAATGATGAGGATGTACACATCCTGGACAGGGAGGAACGCTGGTTTGAGCGCGGAGTCAAGGAGGCCATTTACGTGAAAAGGGAACGACCATCTCTGATCCGAGGAAGGAGCCTTAGAGTACATCTTTCACCATCTTACAATGCTGTGATTGCAGCCATTCCCCAACTCTCTGTGAATAGTACTCATGGCCATTGATCAATGGTCATGACAAGTTGCATAATCATGAAACTGACCTCACGGCCCATTGTTAGTCAGTGGTGCTAGTTTCAGTCATTGTGCAAATGTACTGTTTATAAGGTTGGGGAAACCTGCAGTCAGCTGAGACTGAGGAAGTCAGTCGGATGAGTGACGAAACGTTTCTCCCACAGAAAACACAACATCCAGATGAACAGAATCAACCTTCTGGCATTTCTGATGAGGCTTCAGTGAACAGTAGATGGATCAACTGAAGGCCCAGATGCATCTCTCAGGTCCTGTGTCAGGACTTTGCTGGATTTTTTTTCCTATTTCTCAAGGACATGACTTTCAGATACTGTTCATCTGCTTTAGATTGTAGTGTAATGTCATTTCTTTTAGGCGTGCCACTTTTTCTTTTGTTCTCCACTTGTTCAGTTTCCTCAAATGTTTTTGAGGACACACTGCACACCATGCCGAGATATGCCATGTTTTTGACTGATAGCTCTTTGGGAATCATCTTTGATGCAGAAATACTATTTTATGCCTGTTAAACTGTTATCTTTGGCATTTTTCATAGATTCAACTAAAGTAATGTGAACAAATTTTGTTTTTGCTACAGGCTGCTAGTAACAAAGTGCCTATAGATACAATTTAAAATTGGTTCTTTGCTAAGTTGTCTGTTATGTGTAGACAACACTGGTTCATCCTTTGAGTTAGGTGTCTTTTTTATGCTTGAATGATCCATAGGTCAGTGTTAGTGGCTTGGCAAAGAAAGAAACAGTCCTCTGAAAATGGACAGGTACAAGGACTGGACTGAAAATGAGTGAAAAAGCAGCCAATGTCCAAAGAAAATCTTTGAAAGACCTTCAGAAATTCTGGAGAACTATTGCTCAAGACCACTGTAAAAAAAAAAAATTACAAGCCTGGCTCCTTGGAAGTAAAACATAAAGAAATGAGGGGTGACTGAAGTCTTTTGCACAGAACATAATGGGAACTGTTTAAAAAACAGGTGTATTCTAATCCAGTAAAGTGTGGCACGTACACTGATGAGAAAAATGACCAGACTCCATCCAATCTTCTGCTACTTGTTTGAGTTTTTGTGCTCCAATGACTACAGCCCCATAAACTAGATTTCTCTGCACACATCACATCCCAAATATGATCAGAACTCATGACCATATAAACACTCAATTTCCTGTTGAATCTTTAGGGTCACGAGAGCCTGGGAGAGAGAAAACCCTGCACAGACCGTGTGTTAGTTGTTTGATTTTAATGTGTGTGTGTGTGTGTGTGTGGGTGGGTGGGTGTGATGTAAGCACTGTATTTTATAAGTATTATAAGTGTATTTTATGATGCTATGAGTATATTAAACATATTGTTTGATGTGTGCGTGGAAGTTAATTAATGAACTCATCCTCTGCAGAGCCTCCGAGAGACTCGCTGTCCCTCAGGAAGCCGCTGTGGGGGGACGAACTCTGATTTTAATGAAGAGCCAGGCCTGTGCATGCTTCAGTGTGTGAGTGACGACCTGCTCCAGTTCCTCTCCGCCGTCTCATTAATGAGAGCTGAAATGTTACATCAGCGGTTAAAGGATCATGCCAGTGTTTTTGCACAATGCCTCAGCTCAGTTTTTGAATGAGTGCAGCTCTTCACCAAAACCAGTTTCCTATCATGCAGTTTTAAAAAAAGTGATCTGGATCCTCTCCTTAAGGCGTGGGCAGTATTATGGTATACCGGGGTATTTAGATATTTTTAATAGAGTCAAAAACGCAGATTCTTCTCTTTAAGTGAGACAGAGATGCTGTCATGCATTATAGTGCAGTGCATGAAAACACCACCAGAAGGCAGTAACACTGAAAAGGCAGCTGAGCTCAGTGAGCTGTGAAAGATGCACACTGTGATTAGTAAACAAACTATAATTATTGAACTGCTTGTGAGTCTTTGGGGTTTAATAAAGTTGAGCCAGCCAACATGGAAAAAACTACAGTGGTGGCCAAAAGTTTTGCTTCAGTTGGTATTTAGATTCTTTTTGACATGTTTCTGTGATAGAGTGGAGAAAAGACTTTTTCAATTCAATTTTATTTATATAGCACCAAATCACAACAACAGTCGCCTCAAGGCACTTTATATTTTAGGGTAAAGACCCTACAATATTAGACAGAAAACCCCAACAATCAGACGACCCCCTATGAGCAAGCACTTGGCAACAGTGGGAAGGAAAAACTCCCTTTTAACAGGAAGAAACCTCTACAGCTACGTCACCGTTTGAAGACAACAAGATCGCAGGTTCATTGCACACGGTCGCAACAATTTTGGTCATGACACAGTTTTCAACCATTGTTTTCCCTGGTGTGGCTGTAGCATTAAGGTAAACTGGCAGTAGACTTTTTCTATGAAGTACATGTTGACTTTACCAGCTGTTGTCATTATAGACGTAAACTATAAAAGAGGGACATATTTTCCCAGGTATGAAAGTGAAGCCAATACTGAAGTGCCATAAGCCTGCCTTCTTTCTAATGGCCAGCAGGGGGCAGCTCCTCCTATTGAAAAAAGACTTCCAACTGTTTAGAAGTCCACAGGAAAATAAATGGCCCTACTTCTCACTTGATTTATGACTTCAATAAACCCTTTCCTGATGCTTTTATGGTCTCACTTGCTAGTTTAAAGTCTTACTGAATAAAACATGATATTCATTTTGTAAGTTATGGTCCCATTTCGGTAAAAAAGGAGGACAATGCAGCGTTCGGTTTAGGGTGAGTCTACCTTGTGATTAACACGTTGCTACCATGTCACCTGGCTGCTGGTTTTGGTTCTCCATCATTCTTCCTGTGTGCAGGACTCCCAAAGTGTGTGAGTCCACTGCTGCCACCTGCTCTTGTAGACATCCTGTGGTGGAGGCTGCAGGCCAGTAGTAATTTCAAAACAGACCCGCTGTTCTGGACCTCAGACCCTCCCAGACAACCCTGCTACCTCCTATTAACCTCTTATTTTTCCCATCTGGTCATTTGTTTTTCACTTGAATTATACCTAAAGTTGGAAATTTCCTGTAAAAAGACCTGTTTCAAAATGTGAATGAAAAATAAAAATGCACCGCAAAGCCAACCAATGGTTAGTGAAGTCATGTTATGTTCTGAAACTAGTGAATGAGCTCACAAAGTTATCAGGAAAGTGTTTACTGAGCTCGCAGTGAGTTTTTTTTTTTCTCACCCCGGGAATACACCAGATGTGAGCCGGCTACCCGAGCTGATCACACCCACTCACAATGCTTGTGATTCCACCTCTCTGCTCCATGTTGCTCCATCAAGTTGCACAGAGCAGATGAGGAGGGCTGGAAGTCAGACACAGGAATGGCATTGAGAGTACAGGCAGTTTTCAAAATAAAAGACCCTGTGCAGACTAAATGATCCACTTCAGAAATGTGATTTGAACCAGTGAAAAGGATGGAACAAAACTGAGTTGTATTCCCAGGACTTTACAACTATTTTTTGCAGCCAGAGGAGTCGCCCCCTGCTGGGCATTAGAAAGAATGCAGATTTAACCCACTGGCTTCGCTTTTCATACCTGGGAAGCTACATCCGTGTATACCTCAAAACACAAAATCAACAGAGCATCAGATGTGAATTAATACGCCACTGAAAGTAGTCCCCAGCAGTTACACTTCATTCTGAGGGCAAATGCACACCTTGGGTAATGCTGCTGAATGAAACTTTAAATTTTAGAGGCTTTTATTGTTAAAGACTAATCCCTCAGTAGAAGGATCAAAGTAGAAACTGGACTCATGAACTGTGTGTTTTCATGTTTTGTTTTTTTAAATTAGGGATTATTGACAATTTAAAAAAAATGGGAATATCAGATTAAGACATTTGCAGAGTGCTTTACAGTCTCTGCAGACCTCACATGAGCTCACCTGTGATTTGCTTCATTGGGAATGAAAACCTGCAGCCTTTGTCTCGGCGCCGCGGGGCACAAACGGCGAGCGGCTCCTGCTGTGAGATGTCATCGGTGAACCTGCCTCCCCTCAGAGCACTCACACGGTAATGAAGAGAGAAACTACAGACGTGAAACTGAGGAGAAAACCCGCCGTCATTCAGCTTCAGCGCTGCCAGCTCTTTCCTCCTAATGCTTAGGAAGCCTCTGTTTTAGTGGAGGACATCAGGATCCAGATGTGGCAATTTATTTATTTATTTTTAAAGCAACCATGACAAGAATATCAGCTTGAATATCTGCCAAAAATCTACCATGGTGGTAGTCAGTTGCAGCTCTTATCGTTTCAGAAATGAGGTTACTAGAACTTTTAATTCTTAAGAAGACGTAGCTGTGATGAAGTAATTTACTGCACTCACTGTAAACCTTATGAACCATGTTATGTGTTCATTTGCGCAGAGAAAGTTTTATATTGCCTGTAAATGTTTGCGTAAAATTTTTCTTGTCTTTGAATAAATACAAATACAGACGTGCAGTTTCAAATCATCTCTCACTGTGATCACAAAGACAATTATCTAAAGGATCACATTAAGCTGGATAACCGTTACCTGCTTTTTTCTGTCACTTAAATCCAGTCCAGAGAGATGCCTTTGTATTTTCTAAAGACAGCGAAGCCATCAGAGAAGAGGATCCCATGAAACCTGCAGGTAAGTTCACTTTTAACCCCTCTGTTATTTTAAAAACCAATGGGAGTACAGACATCATTGGATAACTGTGATACAAAAAAAATGGAGTGGTCTTTCTTCTAATTTCCAAGCAGATTTATGAAGCTGTTTAGTCTGGATGAACGTGAAAGATGACGAACTCTTCAGGTAAGCTGGTGTCTTTGCTTTCTTTCCTCTGTGGCGCTCTGCAGAAACCCAGCAGAAAACTTCAAGGCTGGAACAATGAAGTGCCAGAAACTGCAGTTCCTCTAGTTGCCACTAGATGAAAGGCAGGTATTCTACTAATCAGACGGTCGGTGGTTCGATCCCTGACTCCTGCAGCCTGCATGTCGAAGTATCTGTGGGTAACATACCGAACCCAGACTTTGCCCCGATGCACCCATCAGAGTGAATGTTAGGCATAGAAAAAAGCACTTGTGTGACTGAGTGAATGACGCTTGTAGCAGAAACACTGACAGACACAGATACCTGCTAAATAATAACTCATTTACTCTCAGGTTAAAAATAAATATTTTATTTGTTTTTAGGAACAAAGGTTCATCTCCCTGCTGTCATCAGTTGAAGCAGTTTCACGATGGAAGAAAAACAGAACAAACCACAAACTGCCAACAGAGAGCGAATGAGTGTCAGCTGTGACCTGCACAGGTGCAATAATCCACCAATCGGCTTAAAGTGCACAGGAATGAGTGTGTGTGTGGGGGGGTTAACAAACTGAGGTCTGTGTGGTTTCGAGGTCGCACTGAAGCTGGAGAGGAGGTTCTCACTTCAGTCTACAGGAGGAATGACAGCTTATAGGTCTGAATGTGAGTTATGGACAGAACCTGAGCACAGGTGGGGAGCGGGATCTAAAAAGTAACTTTAAATTTATGACTCTGAGCTGATGGTGGATGCCAACTTCCCTGTTTCACTGGGTGTGTGTATTTGTCACTGAAGGTGAGCCATTTCACACAGAAAAACTGAACAAGTTAGAAGAACTACAGGCCCAAAGAACAAAGTTTGTCCATTTGTGGTCCCTCATCAAAGACCAAATGATTCCTTGCTGGAGGTGAAAGAGACTCTCTCTTCATGCTGGAAGTGGGTAAAGTTTGAGAGTGGAGGATGCTACTATACTGAGTGCACATTAACACCCTTTTCCTGCCCCGTGTGGTATCAGTTCTTGGTGATCTCAGAGGGGCGTTCACTCTTGCTAAGTCGAGCTGCAGATCAACCTAAACGTTCGTTGTAGGTTCATGACTACAAAGATAAAAGCAGATAGTTTTATAGAGGTAGCTGCATGGTTTGCTTGTTGTGGCCTCATTCCTAAAACTCACAGTGTGAATGTGCGGTCCTGCAGACTTTAAGGCTTTAACTCTCACCTGTCCACCGTGGTGTTTTGTTTTTTTTGGAACTTCCCTCTAATGTTCTTTTCGATAATCCAGAGCCCTGATATCCTCTCCTGAAGCCAGCTTCCTGTACAGCTGGGACAGCTCATCGGGCCGCGGCGCCTTTGACTCCGGCGTGCAGGGAATATCAAAGTCTGATGACATCTGAGACTCTGAGTGCTCCTCCAGATCTGATTGGATTATTACATCATCACCCTCCTCCTTCTGGGTCTCACTGGTCCTTGCGTCTCCTTGTTCCTGCCCGTCCTGCTCTGGTCGGAGGATCAGGGTGTCGGGTAAATACGAGTCCATGTTCTGCGAGGAGTGATTGGACAGAGAGGTGGACAGCGTCAGGCTGAAGCCGTCGGGAGCTGCTTCTTCATCGCTGAAGAGTTCGGGCGTCTGTGAGCCCGTCATCCCTGAGCAGCAGGACTGCGATTGGCTCTTGAGGCTGTTCTGGCTGTCGGTCAGAGTCTCGGTGGTGAAAAAGTCGTCCCATTTCGGAGCCTCAGAGGAAACATTCTCCAGCTGTTTGCTTTCTTCCTCCTTCATCACATTTGCATCTCCCTTTCCCTCCTCCTCTTCCTCCTCCTCCTCCTCTTCACCATTGGACTCGGTGCAGTCGACGTAGTTATGTGCAGCCTGGGTGACAGTCAGCGGTAAAGACTCCCCCGCACACACAGGAGGCGCTGTTGTTTCAGGAGATTTCTCTAAAAACAAAAAGTACTCAGATCAATTCAAAGTAATAATACAACACTATAAATATACTCCACCACTGCAAGAACTGCAAATATAAATGTATGTACGATCAGGACAACAAAATACTGCAATTTATCATATGATACAACTACCAACACGCAGGACCAGTATCTGCTCCTTTGTGCGAGGAGGAACAGGAGGAGCACCACCAGAGCTCTACAAAATGACCTCCAGCAGCTCCTCATGTTCATGTTTCTGACCAAACTGTCAGAAACGGACTCCATGAGGGCCTGACGTCCTTTAGTGGGACCAGTGCTCACAGCCCAGCGCCGTGCACCTCGATTAGCATTCGCCTGAGAACACCAGGACTGGCAGTGTCTGGAGATGCCGTGGCCAACGTCATGCTGCCTGCAACATCACCCAGCCGCCTGAGGAGGCATATCCTTGGCAAAGCGCTGGGCTGGGCTGTGAGCACAGGTCCCACTAAAGAAAGTTGGGACCTCATGGTTTATGCTTCCCAACTGGACAGATTGGGATCCCTGAAGTTCAACTGACTTCATGTTATCCTGTGATGACTGAGTCTGATCTTAAAACCTTAAATTTGTACAGGAGTAAAACACTTTATTAAATGTAAGCTTCCACAGCTGCAAATCAGGGACACAGCAAGAATATAAACCAGAACATTCAGCGTATAAATACAGTTAAACCTAATATGAGGACGGTAAGAAGGAATCACAACAGTAAACTTGTATCTAGACACTTGAAACTCCATACGAAGCTCTGTGAAGGAAGCTGTGGATTCGTTAATACTTTAATGCTTGATTGTCAGTTGTAGCTGGGAACCGTTTTCACCTGTTTGTACATCCTGGTTCAGTCCCATCTTCTTCCTCACCGGTGCCAGATCGAGCCCGTCAAACAGCTCGTCGTCACTCTCCGAGTCTGAACACACAAACACACAGCAGTGGCTTGTTTTACTGTCTTATACATAAATACATTTGTCTAACTTTTTAATGCACCAGAGAACATTTCTGTTTTGTTATTCAGGTGGTTTTTAACGGCGTCGCCTCGGTTTTCCTGAAAAAAGCGGATGCACACCTCTGTGAGCTGAATGAAGGGCAACGCATGAGAGGCACAAACTGGGGCGAGCAGCGATCTGTAAACAAGCGCGGAGGCAGGTCCGCGTGTTGTTGTGGAGAGCACCTGTCATTATGAGCGTGTTTGTGTTACCGTATGTAGGTCGCTGCACCCTGCTGCGTTTGAGGACTCCCAGAGGTTTGTAAATGAACGCCGCCTCATCAGTCTGCTTTCTGCACATCAGCTTCAACCTGATCAAACATGCAGACACACCAAACTATTCATTTATATAACATGTTTTTCACTTAAAGGCAACAGTAAAGTCCTGTAAAATTATCCCATAATGCTGTTTAGTTTATAAAAAATCTGGTGAGATTTTATTAAGAGACATAAGTTACTTTTAGATAAGTTAAAATCAAATAAGAGTTCCTATTTTTATTTTTAAATTTGTACAATCAAAACAAAGTTCACTCACATCTGTGTGACCTCAGTCAGTGTCCGACCAATGGGGATAACACTGGGGTAGATGTTCACCGGTTGGAGGTACGACAGGAAGTCCTTAATCTGAAAATTAAGGGGAGCGTAGCAAAGTGCAAAAGAGGAACAGAAAACGTGTGTGATTTAAAACCTGGGAAACACAATGTTTTTTAAAGCGTACTTACTCTGCTCATTTTCAGCTCCACATTTTTATTCTTTGACTCCACTAAAGAAGTTTTGCATGATTCACAGTTCAAAATAATCTTTATTTATCTTTATTTATCTTATACTGGTACTTCTGATTGGCTGCCCCTCATAAAAAAAAGACGAACAGTTGGTGGGTGGGGCCTGGGGTTTCATTTACCAGACAAAAATAAATGGACAGAAATAGCAGCTAATTAGACAGATTTCTGTAAAATTGAGGAAGTTAAACCTAAAAAGGAAAAACTTTGACATCAACGAGAGCCAAGAGTAGAAAGATCTGAAGCCTGAGCTTGTGGTTTGCAGAGATTACTAGTACATATTGGTACATATGCTGACCTCATTATTTGAAACTTTGGCCATGTTTAATAAAAACTTCGGTGTATATACAGATAAAATAATTGATCAGGCATAACGTTATGACCACCTGCCTGATATTGTGTTGGTCCCCCTTTTGCTGACCATACACAACAAACTGTGTTGCACTGTGTATTCTGTCACACTTCTTCGGTAGTTTGAGCTACGGTAGCTCGTCTGTTGGATCGGACCACACAGGCCAGCCTTCGCTCCCCACATGCTTCAATGAGCCTTGGCCCCCCATGACCCTGTCGCCGGTTCACCACTGTTCCTTCCTGGGACCACTTTTGATAGATACTGACCCCTGCAGACCGGGAACACCCCACAAGAGCTGCAGTTTTGGAGATGCTCTGACCCAGTCCTCTAGCCATCACAGTTTGGCCCTCGTCAAACTCGCTCAAATCCTCACGCCTGCCCATTGTTCACTTGCTCCCTAATATATCCCACCCACTAACAGGTGCCATGATGAAGAGACAGTGTTATTCACAACTCAATGTTGTGATCAGAAGTTTACATCCACTCATCGTGGGCATGAATGTCATGGTAATTTGGGGTTTTTTAATGATTTATTTGAACTGTTCTTTTTCCAGGGTGGAATGATTGTACAGCATACATCTTTGCCTTCCCAAAGCTCCAACCTCAACCCTACTGAAAATTTATGGACTGTGCTTGAAAGCCGGGTCTGTGCCAGGAAACCAACAAATTTCAATGAACTCAATATCGAACCAGAATGATGCCAGAAGCTTGTTGATGGCTACCAAAAGCTTCTGGTCGAGGTGCAACTTGCTAAGAGACATTTAACCAAATATTAGTGGAGGTGTATGTATACATTTGAACCAGTATGTGTACTTTTGATTGTGTGGATTAGAGAAAATTCAAAATCAATTCAAACTTGTGCACCCACTTCTTGTTTTTTAAAGTCATTAAAGATGTATGCTGTACAATCCTTCCACCCTGGAAAAAGAACAGTTACCATGACATTCGTGCCCATGATGAGTGTATGTAAACTTCTGACCACAACTGTATGACAGGAAATGAGGAAGAGCAGAATATGTGTTACTGAAAGATGCAGACAGCAACAAAAGTCTTTCAAACATCGCGATCTCCATCCAAATAAAGTCACTATTTGATGCAGGAGGGAGAAACTCCTTAATTAAAACAGAAGTGTTTCAGAACTAAAAGTAGTTAGAGAGATGATCACAGCTTATCGAGCATATTCGGATGTTAGCAAGTTAATGAATGATGCGTCCCCCTGTTCACACGCTGTGGGACACAAGCTGTTGCAGGCGCTCATGCAGACACACCGATTCTTACTTGTTTATCCCATCTTGTATGTACTTTAACGGTGTTACTTCAATGGCCTTGTCCATGTCCACTGTTTTGGAATTAAAAAATAATATTAATAAAATCAAAACTCGTCTGATGTCGTCCCTCTGGGAGCTACAGCCAGTTTCTTGGTGCTTCCAGCACAGCCACATGCATGGTTTACCTGCATCCAACGAAGGCTACAAATAGAAACCAGAAAGCTTCTAGTACCACAAATGTTGCCCCGTGCCTACAGTTTCTGCATATTCAGCTGCTCCTCTACTCTGATTAGGAACTTTTAGTACCGCAGAAAAGGACCCCAAGCAGTAAGACATGATTTTTACACCTCGCATTAAGTTAACAAAGTAATGTAATGTCTAGTGGAAATGCATTATGACTTTACCTCTGAGTAGGAGGAGTGAAAGCTGAAACAGGCTCGGTATGAACTGGCTCCCGTTCTGCAGAAACGCATAAAAACACATTCAGCATTCAAAAAACAAACTTTATCTATACGAGTCTCTTCAGAGTGATGCTGACGCTTGACTCACTTTATTATAACGCTGGTCTTCTTGGTTCTTTCTCCGAACCACATGGTGGATGGTTTGATGCTGATGATGCGAAGAGGCGTCCCGTCAGCCGCTGTGCATCCACACGGCAGCCTGTTTCCCTGGAAAAACTCATCATCCTACAAACAAAAATCACTGGATCAGATAAAATGTACATTATGTTTGTCATGATAAAATACAGGTTTTAACCACCATCAGAGGAAATTACAGGAAACGCCTGATACTTTGGGGGGGGGGGGGGCTGCTCACAAGAGAAAATACCGCTCTCTTGTCTGTACAATAAATATAAAGCATAGAGAATGTAAATGGGGAAATAGCTAACCTGACCCTGCCAAAAGAGTCAAAATCCACCTATCAGCACCTCCAAAGTTTACTTTACATACTTCCACAGGGATGCACCAATCCGATATCTGACTCAAAAAAGCTGGCTCGGATATCCATGGACTGATTTCAGTTCAGTTTGGTGTTTACTTCGCCACGTGACAGCAGCAGGAAAGCTAACCCAGCACAGAGGAAGTTAACAGCAAAGATCAGCAGTCTGGAGTGATTTCACGTTGCTACACCAACAGCTTTTCTTCGTATGTTTGTAAAAGTTTTTTCCTGAATGCAGCCTGTGGTCAAAGTGAGTCAGCACGACTGAAAACCACTCATTACATTCAGTCAGAAAGATTCTGATTCCTTGTAACACTTGTTTGGAAGCTTTTAATACATTTAAAGTAACTTCTACGTGTTGATATGAACCTAATTAACATTATTTCACTCCAGCTGTGTGTGTGTGTGTGTGTGTGTGTGTGTGTGAGGAGATGCAGGAAAAGCAGAAACTGGGGCAACTGAAAATAACAGCAATATGCCGCAGCCTAAGCACTAATATGAGACTACTATAAAGAAATTAACAATGCCAATTTTTCCATTTCATTTAGTTTGGTCCTGTTTGTATGCATTACTTTACTAATATAAATATAATTTATATTCTCTGAAGTATTTATTTGTCACATAAAAGTTAAGAAAGTAAAGTTTAAACATAAAGAATGAATCCCAGACTCCTCCTCACAGTGAAGATCACAGCTTATTAATTTACCACGATCGATACTCGGTATCGGCAGATAACCAAAGTCGAGGTGTTGGTATCATGTTGGAATTTCCAGACACGCTGACCTACCTTCAACAAATACTACATGGCACCTTTTAGGGATATAAATAGGTTCCTTGTTCCTTGTTTTTAAATTAAGGAAATACACCATCAGAAGAGAGTCAAAAGGAAAGACTGACACCACTCTCGTGTCTGTACTGAAAGTATGAAACCTGTTTAGCATTAAGGCTGGAAAAAGGGGAGAAACAGGGAGCTCTGCTCTGGCTAAAAGACATAAAAAGCTCAAAAAGCTGCCAATAAAAGACTTGTCTCTTGTAATTTTACACAATTTCTGCATCAATACAACATATAATGTGTGACTTGGTGATCTTAAGGAGCACTGTAGGCAGATTTTTGTTACTTTCAAACAGACATGGGCCAGCTTTTTCCTCTAGTTTCCAGGTTTTATTCACTCCTTCTCCAACATATATTTGTCTTCTAAAAATACAGTTTTACCATCCATATCTTTATTCATTCATTAGTATTTTTATTTTGTGTAAACCTCTGCAGTTACATGACATAATATTAACACCAAACCCTGGATTAGCTTTCAATGCAACCTTTTACGATTATATTGAAACTCAAATGAAATCTATGCACAACAGAACCCCACTGTCCCACTCACTCTTTAGCTCTACCTCTAAGAAACTGAATATGCACATTTCCAGAAATGTTGGACAAACACTACATGGCACCTTTTATGGAAATGAACCAGATCCAACCCAAAGGACACTTTTAGAGGTATTTAGGGTTAGGGAAAATGAATCTAAGTCAATGTGATGCTCTCTGAATTGAAGGAAACATGAGTATGTGTGTGTGAGAGACTTAAATGGGACCTTTGGGTGTCGACAGGCATGTATCTGAGTCCTGCGGTCAGTCGTCACGTAGCTCAGGATCTCCGGCATCTTCTTGAACATCGCCAGACTCTTGACGTGGATCTGCAGGAAAAAGTAAGTGTTTGAGCTATGACTTGTTTTCATACAGAAATGTGACTGCAGCAACATTTGGACTGGACCTACATCTATAGGAAAGGTGTCCATATTATAAACAGACCTGGTTTAAAATTTGACCCTCAGTCTTAGAGGGTGAGGAGCTCAGACATCCAGAGGAAGCTCAAAGCAGAGTCGCTGCTCCTTTGAGACTAAAGGAGCCAACTTAATGAATTATTAATGTGTGTTTAATAAAAGTGTGTGTGCGTCACCTGTGTGTTGAACTCTTCTCCAAGGTTGATAAACAGGTACTCGTATCCATACGCAGCTTTACAGTTGAGCCAGACGATGTGATAAGGACTCTGACAGATCCAGTTTCCAATCAACTCGGAGATGCCGTTCAAACACACCTCCTATAAATGTGCGCACGCACACACACACACACACACACACACACAAAAAGAAATTAAATTACTGTCATCATCGTTTAATTAGTTTGTACAAAAATAAGCAATTTATACTTAAAAACAGTTCAAATACAAATGAAAATCACAGAAACTGGCACATTCCTGATGCTTCCTGTTCATCACGAGATAAAACTTTTCCATAATCTAGCTGTTTTTTTGGGTTTTATTTATAAAATACAGCTAGTTGCCACTTTATTAGGATCATCTGCATAAAACCAAAACTAAAGTCTTACAACAAATAGCAGTTTTAGTTGATTAAAGTGTGTGAATATTCTGAAGGATGTGTTTCCTTTTTATGAGATTGAAATTAGTGACCTTATACCAGGATATATTTCTGTTCTTTACTCTAAAATCACTGATATATATGGGGTGGACAAAATAATAATAATAACACAACTACAAAAAAAGAAAAAGAGCAACTCAATTTCAATCAATAAATTTAACAGCAAATTCTTCTAGCAGGAAAACTCTCAGGTCCAACAGTCAAAAATACAAAAATGTTGAGTTTACCATCTTGGAAAAATAGGAAAATGGTGAATATTCAACTTGAAAAGCTGCTAAGAGAGAATTTTCCTTCATTGGTGCTTAAAAATCTAACAAAACAACAACTCAATCATCAAAATAAAATTAAAAAAAAAAAAAACACATCTACCTACATGATTTTAGTTTATTGGTAAATAAAGTTTTATTATGAAGGAAATCTCACTGAGATCATGACTTCTTTTTCAATAAATGCATGTGGACTATTTGCATAAACATATCTGACAAGCAAATCGATCACCAATCATTGATTAATGACAATAATTTGCTAGACTTCATTACTTTTAGCCAGATGCACCTAATAAACTGACATGTGTGTGTTACGGTAGCTGTGAAATGTCCTCTCGGTCTCCGTCTGTACATTTGAAACAATCTTGATATTACAGGAATGTCACAGTGAGTAAATCTGACTGCAAACACGTACCCGAGACGGTATCTGATAGAAGCGCGGGTCATAGAAAGTGGAGTCCAGGTAGATGCTGTGAATGTCTTTGACCCTGTGAAACATGAAGCAGAGGTGTGAGCTTAAAGACCCTATAAGTGTGGACTGGGTGTGGACTGGGTATTGTATCACTTCCTGTTCCTGTTGCATCGCACAGTGGTGCTTGTTGTGTAGCCTAACTTGTGTAGCTTGATTAACTAACTACGAACTTTCACATAGTGACTTATTTTCATAGTATAACCTACACGTGCTTTATTAATAGCACACTTCTGGTGAATCACCTGCAAATTTATATTCATATCATTCACTCCTTGTGTTTTTAGGGATCCGCTAGCTTAGCGTAGCTTTTAGCTTAGCTCGTAGCCGAATCACTATCAGCATGGCTTCTCCTGTCTCACCTCTTTCCTGCC
>VUQI01033987.1:17662-35847 GCA_015106735.1 Paratilapia polleni | reverse complement strand
GTTCTTGACTCCACAACCTTCACCTCTTAGGGCAGACTTTTCCTTGAAGATTGTGGAATAAGATACAGTCATATGACTTGCCAGACAAGGAAAAATAGCAAAAAAAAAAAAAAAATGTAGGCAGCTCTTAATTTTAGAGCCTTTATTATGAAAATAATATATTTACCACTATGGAACAATATCACTGTTACACAATTGAAGTAGAATTTGACCTTGCAGCCAAGTTTAACTCGTGGAAAGACTGAACTCAGTGGCGCAGAGGCTGTTATAGCAGCACATCACTGCCTATTGGTCAGTATATCACATTCTACTGTCACACATATACTTTTGGCCAAGTACTGTATGACATGCAGTGATTCTCATTCATAAGTCTTGAAATAAAAATTGTAAGAGGTACTGCTGTAATAATGTACCACATCCAACAACACTTTATTTTTAGATGATAGTTTTTGTCAAAGCCATCTTCATCCTTTAATAATTCGGACTTTTCTTTCTTCGTCTTCGTCACACAGCAGTGCCATCATCTGCTCCACATATTACTCTCCACCCTGTGTGTTAAAGACACAAAACACAGAAAACAGGGAAAGAAACAGAGTCATCATCGTGTCACCACACTGTTGCATGCAAAAGCATGGTGCTGTGTGAGGAGGAGAAGAAGATGGGCACGAAGGAAGCGAGTGAGGTTCTACTGAAAAGTCATTACATGAAATAACCGTGTCAGCAGCAGTTACATTATTTCACAATATTCCTATACTCATTTCAAGCAGAAGGCACTTTGATCACGACCCACCAACGTCCAGAAACTTCTGTCTTTGTCCCTTTGTCTCGTTGTTTTTCCTTTCTCGATCAGCATGGCTGTAGTTAAAGAGCAATTTCATACATTTTCAGGAAAATGCATTCAAATTCAAGCCAGTCACCACAGTTACAGCTACCTCGCAATGTCTGTGTTGAAGGAAGCAACAAGAGAAGTGCTAACAACAGCCCCTGGGTTTATTAAAAGATACCAGTTCATTCTGTTTCTAACCCAGCCACAGGGGGGCCATTACCCAGTGTACTCCTAGTGCTGGTCCCAAGCACCTTCCCAATAAATGGGATGTTTGCAGGCAGTGAGAAAGAAGAAAAGGTAAGAAGTTTCATGGATGTAGTGAAGGGGGACATGCAGAACAGGCTGCAAAGGATAGGATGAGATTGATCTGCTGTGGTGACCCTGAAAGGGAGCAGCCAAAAGAAGAAGTTCATTCTTTTTCTGCACTATTTTGGTGTTAGTGAGGTTAACTATACATTACTTAAAAAAAAAAAAAGAATAAAATAAAATAAGTTCTTATAGGGAAAAGATTGCCTGTAAAGACAGTGAAGTCTGAAGCAGTCATATAACATGATCAGTAAAAGATAACTGCTAAATTTGCTGCGTTGTTTAACTTTGTTCACCTGCACGTTCACTGCCAGGGCTGCATCATCTGTGTCATCTGAGCTCCAGATGTTAAAGTACGGACATGCTCTGATATCCACCCCCCCACCGCCAGCTCCTGGCAGTACACACAAGGCTGACTGACTACCTGAGCACTTCTCCTTGTCGTGGTCTTTGGAAAGGACCTGTGGTTTCTTTCATAGTTTTCGTTTTTGCCCTGCCCCCGCGTTTCCCACGTCTCTGTCTTCTTGTTTGTCTGTGTGAGTCTCTGTCCACGAGTTTACCTCCTGTTTTATTTTGAACGTTAGTTCTTCATGTGGTTTTCAGTGCTTTTACTTGCCTCCTTTGTTCTTTTTCCTGCCCTTGTAATTGTATAGATTGAGTCCACCTGTGCCTATTACCCCTTTCCCTGCTGTGCATTTTGCATTATTCTTTGTCAGGGAATTATGTAATCTTCCTCCTCCATCTTCCCCCGTTTTTCTTTTTCTCCCATTTTACAGCTGCAAGTTCTCATTAAAGATCTTTAATGATGGGTCATCATTAAAAACTTTGTAACCAATGCGACACTCGCTCATCAGCAGAAGTAGTGATTTTCAGTCTCCACATGATCATTTCTTGACATTCCAAACAAACTAAATAATTAATATCTATCTGTATCGCTCTCATATGTTACCCAAAATGGATGTAGCGTTACCCACCTGCTATAACACTAATTGTATGGTGGCTCAGACTGAACAGCGGGGCTGCTGTATGTGCACTGCTGCTCACAGGAGGAGTGAGGAGGTAGACTGAGGGACATGAGGGAGTTTATTTCTTTCTCACTTTGAGCATAAAGAGAAAGTAACCTGAATATATCGCAGTGGTGAAGCACTGAATCATACTTAACCTTACATACAGCCACGAATGTTAGACGTCCACTTATGTCCAGTAACTAAGGTAGGCTGACAGCTGAACAGGTAAAACATTAAGTTATATTTGCCTGGTTCTTTAATCCATTTTTAACTTCATAGTATTTTCAATCTTTATCGTGAAAACATGTTAACGGGAACTGAAGGTTAATGGGACACATTATGTAATGTAACATTTGTAGCTTTTGTCAACAATAAATAAACCACCTCACTGCATAGGTCTGGTGAGAAGGTCAATGCAGGACGTCAGGTTTGAAATGGAAACCCTGAGCCATCAGCTGATGTGGGCTGCCACTGAGACAATAACAGTGATTGAGATCAGCTGACGTGCTGGGACTACAGCTGGCTTTGTTGCCTGCCTGAATGTACACTATGCTCAACAGGGATTTTTCTCCCTTTTCTTTTCTTTTATAACCTGGAATCTGAATCCAATTATGATATTTTTTTACACTGGAACACCACACTATCTACAAATGAATATTGATAGTTTGGATTTTAAAAAGTTATTTTACTATGAGAAGGGGAAAAAAACACACTGTTACGAGAATAAATTATTATAAATAACAACCAGGAATGTAATCATACTCCAGCTCCATCTTTCCTGCCTCTGTTTGACTCTGAACTGTGGACAGTGGTGTCTCAGAGAGAAGGAGAGGGTGCTGACGAGTGGAGGTGAGAAGGAGGTGTAAGGTCCAGCATGTTCACACCTTTGGAGTGTGCAGCAGGAGAGAGTATAGTGTCAGCATCTATTTTCTATGCAGATCCTTCTATACAGACAGCTCAGTGTAAACAACAGTTAAAGTTTCATCTTTATCTTTGTTTCACTCACTGAAGATATCAGAGTCTAGAAGAGGCTGGGCCTACAATACTGACAACAATGGCTTTTGTAAAAATTATCCTTATTATCATCGACAGCCCAGTTCCCGAGGAAGAGGTGTGAAAAACAAGGTCATTTGCTGTGGAAATGCAGCCTTATGAAGTTAAAGGGTCAGTGCATTTTTTTCTGCTCGAGCGATGAGCCATTTCTCCAAGCTGCAGGATTTTGACCTTCACAAACAGTAGAATGGAGGCAAATAGAATTCACTTTTACTGCTCAAACATTTTAAAACAATGACAGTGACAAACAGTGGTATTAAGTGGAAAAGTAATCTGCCTACAGAGGCCTCATGTGGTCTGGATTTGTGTTGCACTTGCAGGTAACTGCAACACAACACGTTTTTTCTTTTGTTTTTTTGTAACTACTTTAGCTTTATTTTCTTGTGTACTTTCATATTTCATGACTACCAAAACACACGTGACCTGCACTGACGTATAGTCAACCCAGCATGAACCAGCTGAATAAATACTTTCAGTTTGTGGAAGAATCAAATCCCTGCAGATTAACATCATCACAAGGTGTCCACCTTCTGGCATTTGTACTTAGTAAATGTCTTTAATAAAGAGATTTGTGACCCACTTTTTGACCTTATTCAGCATGACCTCGTGTTAAATTGTGCTGCTGATAAACAAGTAAACTAATGACTTCATGGAAGCGACAGGTGAAAACGTTACTTGACGTTGGTGTGTAATCCTTTCACATGGTGGGGGGATGTTAATCTCAACATTATTCCTGTTTACAGCGGGAATCTGCATCTCATTTCATGAGATTTAATGTGGATGTTAAAACTCTGTTGTCTCCTGCACTTCTTTCGGCACTGTAACAAAAGACTCAGGATATTTAATGCAAAGCTGCATCTTTGCGCTGACAAACCTGACATGACGGTAAAATGAGCCTTTCCCGAGCCTTGTCAGCCCTGTAGAGATTTGAATAAAACAAAACGGCGCCCCCGAAACAAACAGGATAATTATGGCCTCGGGTGCCTGTGCCTGTCTCTCTTCCTGTTGCTTTTATTCCACAAACACTGAACCGGAAAAAGTCGCCTCTTGCCGCAGAGCGGCGCCTCTGCGAGTGTTCAACAGCAGATGTTAAAACCGTGACAGATGAAAATGAATCTTCCTTTCCTGCACTCTTAACAAAAGGCAAGACAATAGAGGATTGTCAGTTATGTAACTTGCTGTAAACCTTCAAGCAAACTGGAAGCGGAGGAGGAGGAGGAGGAGGAAGCTGCACTGCTAAAAATCTCTGTTTTAATCAGGACTGTTCAGTTCTTAACGTGTCCCACCTTCCTGGATTGTCAACTCTGTATAATGTCTGAAAGATTATACACTCACAGAGCATTTCTGCATGGACTGATGGTACTGTTTCTACAGATTTGTACAGAAACTAACGCACGACATTCACAGAGGAATGTCACGGACCCTCACTTGGAGCTCTAAAGCCAATTTCTAATGACAACATTTAGGAAAAGTGTGCCTGTTGAAGACAAGTCTGCAGAGTTCATAAGCACCCCTTTCATTTGTGTTGAGTGAGGGTTTTCATGCTTTTAGTTCACCTGCTAGTATTTTTATCTGTACTTCATGGAAGCACTGCTGGTTCAAAAACACTTAGTATTACAGATTGAGCCTCTGGAGTCCAAAATCTTACATATCAGTCAGCGTGGTGGCTTTATTTTTCATACAAGAAGCTAAAAAACATGCTAAACATTTAAGTGGGTAAAATCAGGAGAAAATTGCTGCAAGGCGACAGACACCAAAAGTGGTCTTTGTTCTCTTTACTAAACAATGAGCACAAATTATTTGTTCTTTTTTTAAAAATTGATTTAAATTAGTGTTCATTGTGTGCCGACATGATAAATATAAAAACACCAGCATATGTCTCAGCAGGGTAAATCAGTGGGAGGTTCAAATAAGAGTCACAATAAACACAAATCCACCTGAGAACACCTCTGTCTGTAATTAGAATTAACATCCATAAATTTGTTAAAAATAAAAATCTGTTGGTAAAACTGCTAGAAACAAAGAAACAGTAAAATAATTTATGTGTTTAAAGCTTTTGTTTATTTATTTATATATATATATAATTTTAGCTTTCGGTCATCTTCAGTATGTCAAGATGGTAGACGTAGCCGGTAGCCAAAAATTGCACTCAAGTAAAAGTACTTTTACTCAGGAACAAAGGGCTCAAGAAGAATTAAGCATTAATTATGTGTTCAGAATTCTGTTGTTAAAAGTCACCAAAAATAAATACATAAATCAGAATATTTGATCAGAAACAAATACAGTAGAAAACACTGGGTGGGATTCTCAGGCTCATGTGCAGCACTGTGCCCTCATACAGATGGATTACATGAAACGTGGCTAACTAGTAGTGATTAACTACTGAACAAAGTGGCAAAACAATATTTAGACTCTTTCCTTAAGTAAAGGTCATAATCCTGCTTGATGGCACAAAGGTTTTAGCATCAGAATATACTTACAGTACCTAAAGTAAAAGTACTTATGCAGAATAATATAAATGATATTATTGGATCATAACTGATTGATTAATGTGTATATCACTTTAATGCTGCAGCTGGAGATGGTTTCAGTTACTTATATACTGCTTGGTAGATTTAATGTGTAGCTAAAATAATACAGCACAATGTATAAATAGATTTATAATTTAAAAAAAAATAACTTAAAGCTTTAAAATAAATGGTTTGAAGTACCAAGTATAATATTGCATTCAAATTAAAATGAAGTAGAAGCAGAGAGCAAAATCATATTGACTGTGCCACCCCTGCTCCCCCTCTGGCCACGCCCCTGCTCTCCATTTTAAGTGTTTAGGCCACAGAGACACTGGGTGGATGCCACAAAGAGATGCACAGCGCTGCACTGAAAACTCCCTTGCAATTGATTTCATTGCTAGCAGGTTGCTGCTGTCACCCGTAGTTTGCAAGAAAGGCACCGACTTGTCTACAACACTTGCCAGCTAGTTGCTGAGAGGGTGAGGACCACCAGTACAATGGTTCTCCCCAATCTTCGCCACTGTCAACTACTCACCAAGCAGTGGGCATAGAAAACTGCTGTGCATCCTCCAAGGGGAAAGGGAGCGGAAAGATGAAGAAGAAACAGATGTGAGATCCCCAGCAAGATGAGGAGCACTCGAGATGCTGTCAGCATCCTGCTGTATGTAACCCCCTCTGGTTTGGTCTCCACCCAGTTGCCGACATCTGATGAGTAGTTGCCTACCAGCTGGTGAGTGGTCCACAATAGGTCTGTGAATGTTTACACATGATCAGCAGCCAGTCGGTGACCCCTTTCAAGCAGTTGCCAATCTGTCCCAGATCAGTTGCCAACCACTCACCAAAGCCTTGCAAACATTCACTGCCAGGTTCCGATCTCTCGCCAACTGTTCTGTGAATGTTTGCACAGTGTCAACAATCAGTCGCCAAACATGCATTTCAGTTTCCCAGCAGTTGCTGGAAGTCACAAAGTTTTTGGGTTGCCTGAGTGACTGAGGCTTTAAATATATGGTTTCATTTGGCTAGGTGTAATACACTTTTCAAATGCATTAATTCGTATTTGGTCTCCTACTGGTAATGCAGCACTCAGAAACTGAGTGAATTGGCTAAATAATATACTAATCTTTATTTTAACAAAGGTATGTTAAAGAATTGCACATATATTAAGTTTATGGTGTATTAGTCTGATATTTTGAATGCAGTTTTTATTTATGTTATGATTTTAGTAACCAGGAGTACTTTGGCTTCTTCAGTCTGCAGCAGTGTTTGGGCTTTATGACTGAGTGCAGAGAACCAGTGTCAGTCATTTCATTAGCTGGAGTTGTGTCAAGTGTCGAGTGGTGAGATGCCTATGCCAACATAATCTTAGCAGAGCAGCAACTAAAATAAACAAAATCAACTCATAATCATATTAAGAACTCATCATCTTTAAGACATGCTGATGTCTGAAGAAAAAAGGCATTTATCCAAGACTCTCTCTATTTAACTGTATGGCCTGCAGCAGTTAGGTCAGTGTACGGCACAAAGAACAAAAAATGTGATATTTGTTGCAAACCATATAATCTATGAATAAATAGGAAGAAAAAATTTACTCAGGTTCATAAATTATCATAAATGAGCTATCAGACAGCAGGATATTATCCCTGCTGTTGCTCATCATGTTAGAGAAGGAAACAACACAATTGTAGATGGTAGAAAGATTACATCTTTGATAATCACAGTGTGTGCTATCATTTAATTTGTCTCTTTACTGTACAGACTCTGGATTACTCATGCTCTAATTTATCCTCTGTAATGTTGCAAATATGTGTTTACATGAAAGGAGGTTATACTGAGGTATAAAACTGAATAAGCAGTGTATAAGTTTAACAAGTGTACCTTTATTTAGCTGATGTTATTCTCATATGTTATATTAAAAAGGGGCCTGATGAGACTGAGGACTTGGAATTGGGATTGGGATTGAATCAAAAACACATCTCAGGAAAACCTTCCCAAATCCTTTAAATATTTTATAGCATTTTATACCTTTATTGATAGTTGTTGTGGAGGTGCAGACAAAAAGAGAGACAAAAGTATGACGTGCAACAAAGGTCCGGTAAGACTGAAACCGTGGGCTGTGGCTGAAATGTAGTGAGAGCAGGACAGTCAAAGGTTAATGAAAGTATACTCTGGTAGGAAAATGATGAAGGCTCATACCACACAAGTGCAGCGTTTCTCCTCAGATACAGTGCTGAAGTGAACCTTTGGGTTATATTCCAGAAATATGAAAAATCTTATTAAAAATCCAATTAATGCTAATAACCAAAAATCCAGCCCTGGAACAGAGCTTGAATCAGCTGTATGTCATGCAGTTTAGTTCATATTTAGAAAAGGTTGGTAATTTCTGTGGATTTTTGTTATTTCGTTGTTTAGAATTCTTTGACAACCAACATTTCTCAAAAGCCTAATAAAATGCAGGTTATAAGTCACCAGTGAAAAATGGTCCAAAATTCCCATAAACACACTTCTAAAGCTTGTGGAAAGCCTTCCCAGAAGAGTTGAAGTTGTTATAGCTGCAAAGAATGGGCCGACATCACATTAAAACCTATGGATTAAGAATGGGATGGCAGTCAAGTTCATATGCGTGTGAAGGCAGATGAATGAATACAGGAGATATGACACCAAAAACAGAATAGATCCACTTTAATAATCAGCAAGTAGTCCAGAATATGTAGGTGACCTCTGGTGTTGTGCAGTCGGGTACTGGGCAGTCGGGCAGTGTCACATTTTGCTTCACTCGGGTGTTAAAAAAGAGGTTTTGTAAACCTAACCAAGCAACCTAACCTGTATCTCCTCCACACTCTTGAGACTGTGCTGGGAGACACAGCAAACCCTGTCGTGACAGCATGTATGGGTGTGCCATTCTGTAGGAGCTGGAGTAACTGTGCAGCCTGAATGGGCTGCAGGTAGCTCATGATACCAGTGGTTACAAGGACACTAGCAATGGTCTTTGGCCATCATCTGCTCAATTAATGCATTTTCAGGGGTTGTATTGTTGTTGCCTCTTCAGTGCATCTTTTGTCACTTTGATTTGCACCAAATCCGGTGAAATGGATTCACAGTGGTTTCTGCTTCCTAAGTGGACAGACTGACAGACTGTCCCTGAAGCTTAACTGACTTTGCAGAAGGTGGAGGAGGGCTCCAACCTCCAAAGCAGGTCCAGCAGCTCAACAGAAGATCTGAGTCAGATTCTTAACTTTGGTCAGTTAAATACTCTGGTCTGTCATCACAAATGACACAACGCTTGATTTTCTTCACCAAGACAAACTACTGCACAAAATTACAGAAGCTGTCATAACCCTGCAGCTTTGTACTATTTCACCATGCAGACTTGTACAGTACTGTATAGGCAAAGGCATTAAAAAAATCAGTTATGTTAGAATGTAAATTTAATCATATCCCTCCTCTTAAACTGAAAATCTGTCTCTTTTTCCTCATCCTATATTCCTATCTAGGTTAGAAGTGTGAAAAGAGAAATAAAAATGCCTTTCAGGTGACAAACTCTTTTTCCTAGAACTTATTTCTGTAACATTTTGAAATGTCATCTTTTTGTTGTTCCAGGTAATTTTAAATCAGATCTTTGCAGAAACTAAATGATGCATACTTCTTGAAGTTGAATTTGGCTGATGGAGATGATGGAACTTGTTTTTTACAGTGTAGGAGGAGCATCCTGAGAGATTTCGGTGAGAAACAGGCTGATAAATTAAAGAGGAAGCTCCTCTTTTGAACATGAACACGAACAGCAGCTTACACAGTATTTGCTTGCACTTAGTGCCTGAATGAATCATTCACTCCTATAATTTATTGACTGGCACCTATAAATGATGAATGACCGGGACGGAGCCTTTGGCAGCAGCTGAAATCCTCTGCAGGGGAGAGAAAGCAGGAAGCTGGAAAATATGAAAAACAGGCGGCCATAAATAAAACAGCCTTAATCACATATTGTTGTCACAAATCCCAGAACAAAGACAGGCGTCCTTCTTCCCTGAAACCCAGCGGAAAAACAACAGTCACCCAGCAAGAAACATAGCCATATGTCTCAGATACACCTTGGCAGTTCCTATAATTACACTTTATCCTACAACAGTATTCTGCTGCTGGGACAGTTATTTACTACTGAGGGTTTGAATTATTCATATTGACTGTCTGGGCTACCCCAAAAGAATTAGCTCTGGTGATGACTGTAAGCATGCCCATATGTTCTTATCAGACATTGTTGGGAAATTCTTCTATAGTAGAGCCAGAATAATGATCATTATCAGTTTCATCCTCGCGAGCTGTGGCGTATGTCAAAAATGTGCAGTCTGCACTTTGGTGTCATTTTGGGTTGTCATGTACACGGCCGCCATGTCCGGACTGGAGGTCTGAAGTCTGCCAGGGAGTCGGTCTCTACAGCCCAATGTTTTGTATTTCAATTTATTGAAATATTACTTCTGTTTTTTAAAATATTTTCCATTGTTTGGTTTTAATCAGCTTGGACTGCGTTGATCTGTTTTTAGATTGTAGTGTCGTGTGTACTTTTATTATTCTGTGTACATCCTGCTGGACTGAATATGAATGGATAATTAACCTGATCAAGTCATAAGAAAGCTGATCCCCAGTCAGGGACATGCACTGTGGAACCAATCAGCAACTGGGAGGTGGAGTTACAGGTGGAACCAGGTGTTTAAAAAATGGCAGACAGAGAGAAGTGAGCATTAAAACCTGACACTAGTTTCTATAGCCACATTCTTGCTGGGCAGAGGCTGGAGCTTCTGGTCTGAGGAAGAAGGACTTCTTGCTGGCTGTCAGATCAGCTGTTTGCTGCCAAGGCAAAAGAACAAGAGCTTTGGAAGAAGCAGGATGGACTGAGTTGTTAGACTGGAATACAAACACTGGACTGTGCAGGACTGTGCTTGATTTCTGGACTTGCTTTCATTGTATTTTTTACAGTGTTTATTCCCTGCCAGGGGGGTCTTATCAAGTAGGTTAATGTTTAGTTCCCTTTAGTTTAGGAGTATTTAACCCTTTTAAACTTTTTTCTTTCATTGTTTCCTCTTTCAACTTCTATTCCCATCCCAGCTCTGACACTGTAATATTTTTTCTGAGTTGCAACACCTACTGTTTAGGAGTCAACTGCAACAAGCGACCGTATAAATGGTTACGGGGCTGTGTTGACATCACAGTTCAAGTGAGCAATGACCAACATGTCAACCATAACCAAGGCATAACAGGCATAGACCTGGACATTTGTATAGCCCTGGATCTCAAACTGGATGAAAAAAAGAGCCCATCATCTACTGATCTGTAATCTTACTACAATACACAAAATCTGTTTGTTTGTTTACAAACTCCTCCTACATGATCCAGAGTTAAGTAACCAAACTTGGCACACAGGTGCATCTTAGGCTCCTGAAGGTTCTTATCTATATCAGGATGTCATTATGTTGCCTAGCAACCAGCTAGCAACAGGCTAAAATGACAAATTTTTACCATATAAACAACATCTACCACCCTTATTTTTTACTCTTCTCAATGTGATTAGGTATATCAGTTAACCAACAGCATGAACACACTGCATGCACTAGTTATAATGCATTAAATTAAGTATTCCATTCTAGCAGCAGTTCTCTATAGCTCCACGTGGCAAGTGCACATATTCATTGAGCAGCAGAGAGATGGTACATGTCCACAGACACCTTCATTTCCTCTTCATTTGAGAAAGTTGAGGTCTAGACTTGTTTATGCAAATTGGGGCCTTGTGGCATGATGCAGTGCCTCTGAATCTGCTAGCCACTGTCGATCTAAAATAAAGACAGAGCTGCACACCTTATTTCTTTTCTGAAATGTTTTCAGAAACACATTTTACTGGACTAATAAAAGAGAAATCTTGCAAGCAAGCTGTCATGTTGGTCTCAATTTGGACTCTGGTAGCAAACAAACCAGTGAGGTGCAGCTCAGCAGCTGTGAGGGTGTGGAAGAAGGAGAGCAGGTAAATACATGTTTGCAGCAGGGAGCAATAAGTCTGTGCTCTGAGCTGAGTTTGATATTTCAGTTGGATTTGAACCATGAACCTCTGAGTAAAAACCCACAGATTTAACCAGCTGAGATATCTAGCAACTCTGACAGGGCAGAAAATAATTCCTGCAGATCACATCTAAAAAGATGATGAAACATGCTCACCTGGTGGCAGCTGTGGTCACCATGTGGCAGAGCAGGTTAGCCACTAATGGTTTGGCTGGATGTTCGATCCCCTGCAATTTCTCCAGAGATGGTGGATTTTAATTTTGAGCTCAAATGTAGAAAAATATCATTTCTTCAAACTTTCAGTGAGATTTGAACCCTGAAGCGCTCACACAGAAAATTCCTACAGATCAGATTCATCCTGAAGTTTCTCTGTGTGGTTGTGTGTTGGTTAAAAATGAATGAATCAATTTAATGAAGAAACAAATCAGTCAGTGTGAATAACGAATGCTGACATGTTTATTTTGACTGATTGTCAGAGACAGTCCAATTTCACTTATATTTAACTCTTTGCAAAGTTTGCACAAATTGATTTCAGCTCCTGAGGTGAACTGATGGCAAGCTATGATTTAAGTAAACTGCTGATATCAGCTCAGACATTTGTTGTTTGAAATGCTGGTCTGAATACACCCTGAACAAGATGTTTTCAGATGGACATCTGTTTCTTGTCTTCAGTATAAAGAGAGCGGTCCAGGTTGTGCAGTCCATCATACAGTATAGTCACCTGGGGTTATTTGACATTAGATGCAGGAAAAAAGTGAAACCTGATCACTCCACTATTAGTCCAGAGAGGTGTACTGTCAAGCGAAATTAATGGGTTATATTTTTTATGTTCTTTATAAACTTTTATCACCATTTTATCATTATCGTCTGATAACACCTCTGATTGGGATAGGCGGCACTCACAGGGATCATTTTGTGCGGAAGAAGAGTCACATGATGCATGAAACGCCCCTTTTTATGTGAGCGCGCTCAGAGCCCAAAGAAGAAAGCCCGGCTAACAGAGAAAGCTGATAACCACCATCGTGATACCCATTATCTCCATCTGGGGTTTTAGGTTTTGTCGAGCCAGCAAACACAAAGAAACCCTGGCTGTGTTGAACTTTGTTCGTAGGAAAACCCTCAGGGCATGGCATACAGTATGTTGATTAACAGTTCCAGCCACAGATTATATACAAAAAAATGGACATAGCCACTGTGACGCCACCCACTGCTTTGACACCACAGTTTGAAGCCTCAGTATTAGCTATCTTAGCCAGAAGTGACCATATTTGCAGGGCAGAGTGCCAGGTTTGCAGTTAACAGTTTGTTTACCAAGCTGCATCCATATTTGAACTGTATGATTTGCAATGCACAGACACAGATAGCTGCTAATTAGTGCCAAGTAACAGTCAAATTTAAAAAGAAAATAGAATTTCACTTACCAAAACTGTAACACAGACTTCTTGTTGTTACAATTAGGGGGGGGAAGCTAGCTATAGAGACCAAAGCAGTTTTTGTATCAGGCTGTAAACATGTTTATTTCTGCTGTAAAGTTGGACATTTTAACATGGGGGTCTATGGGGACTGACTCACTGCTGGAGCCTCTGGTGGACGTTAGAGGAACTGCAGGTTTTGGCACTTCAGCGTTGCTTTAATTTTTCAGCTTCAGATGTTGCTGCTTGGTTCCAAAATTGCTAAAATCACTAGAACTGGGCTTCCATCCAAAAAACATATACTCTAGCATTCTCTTTTACAAATGTTCTTGAAGCTTTGTTAACTAATTCCCACTTCCATTCTTTACTGTCAAACATTAGGAGATGGCTCATAGAAATAAACAGCTGGTGGCACTAACTCTTCTGTCAGTGCCTGTGTTGCTGTCTTAGTTTTTTTTTCAATTTCAAGTGGACGGAACTCAACTAATGTCTCCTTTTACATATCTATACATAATCTTGTTTAATAAATGAGATCCTGGACGTACATCAAAACGCTTTGAATCTTTGAGCCTTTGAACTTCCAATTACCAAATGAAAGTTTCTGTTCCTTTTATCTGCAGTGTTTTTTCTGCAGCTGTGTGTGACTGTTAAACTAAATTACACTTTATGGACTGTGGAACAGTGAATGGATGAGGCTGTTTCCCAGGTCTGTGAGCTTGTTTTGTGTCTGTTGTTCTGGGCCTCTGTGTTCACACTGCTCTCCTGTGAGATGCTGCTTATTTTGCACATGTCTGGCGAGGACTATTTCCTCTTTGTCACACCAATCAGGGTATAAAGCAACAACAGAAGCTTTTCCACACAATCTCTCGCCTTTGCTTTATGTATTCATTATCTCATGATGCAACATTTTCCCCTCGGTGCCGGCGCTGACCTCTCTGAACCAAACGCCGGAACCCTACAGCAATGAGATAGAGCCACTAACTATGAACCTCCTTTTCGACTTATGAGTGTCAGAAGCACAGAGGCCATCTATTCATGAAACACTCATAAATAAAACATGGTGGGGTTGGTTTGTATGACAGGTGGATCGGACCAGGGATTATTTCTGCAGATAGAGGGAAGAAGTGCTGTCACCCACAGGCTGTCATACACATAGGTCTAATGTTGGTGACATGCAGGTCTGTCTTATGAATCACCACACTGCATATCTTTTAACGCTTATTACTTTGTATTTCTTCCCAGCTGACTAGTAAAATCAGTGTAAAGTAGGAAGGGGATTGCTGTTTAATGCGCTCAGGAGCTTTGATCCCAAGAGAGATGCAGTACTCAGGAGCGCTGCATGGAAATCTGAAGCTGCACGCTGCATACTGATAATAAGACTGCGACAAACTGAAGAATTAATGCAGCTCCATGTTTCTGCTTTTATTAACCACGCTGTTACATTCAGTAATTAATCACTTATTATTTTTACTATTATTTTTTTGACAGAAGCTACCTCTTAATTGTATATTTTAAACCCCTGTTAAAGCAGCATGTTGTCATTCCCAGGGCATTGGATACTGCTGTTATGTCAAAGCCGTAGGCGTCTCACACACGAGGTATGCTTTAGTGCTTGTGCTGGGAGCAGGGAGCTGGGTCTTTCAGTTCCCAAAAGCCGCATATGAATGCTTAAAAAAAAACACTTTTAAATGCAATTGGTAAGTAAAGAAAAGCTATGAAGAGGATGAAGAGTGGAAAGGCAGTCGGTCCAGATGACACACCTGTGGAGAGAGGACAGTGGATTTTTTAAACAGATTGTTAACACAGTCTTGGAGAGTGAGAGGATGCCTGAGAAATGGAGAAGTGTACTGGTACCAATTTTCAAGAACAAGGGTGATGAGCAGAGCTGTAGTAACTACAGAGGGATAAAGTTGATAAGCCATACCATGAAGATATGGGAAAGAGTTGTTGAAGCTCGGTTAAGGAGAGAGGTGAGTGAGCAGCAGTATGATTTCATACCAAGAAAGAGCACTACAGATGTTTGCTTTGAGTGTTGATGCAGAAGTACAGAGAGAAGGTCAGAAGGAGCTGCACTGTGTCTTTGTGGATCTACAGAAAGCAGATGATAGGCTGCCAAGAGAGGAACTGTGGTACTGTATGAGGAAGTCAGGAGGGCAGAGAAGTATGTGAGGGTGGTGCAGGACATGTATGAGGACAGTGAGACAGTGGTGAGGTGGAGTGACAGATGGGTTCAAGGTGGGGTTGGGATTACATCAGGGATCGGCTCTGAGCCCCTTCTTGTTTGCAGTGGTGATGGACAGACTGACAGATGAGGTCAGGCAGGAGTCTCCGTGGACTATGATGTTTGCAGATGACACTGTGATCTGTAGTGAGAGCAGGGAGCAGGTGGAAGAGAGCCTGGAGAGGTGGAGGTATGCTCTGGAGAGAAGAGGAATGAAAGTCAGTAGAATAAAGTTAAAGAGAAGTTTGAACAATTACAAATCAGTAGGAGATGATAGAAGGACAAGAAGAGATGACATCACATAAAAGCAAATTAATAAAAATGTGTTTTTAGAAGTGATTTGGAGTGCTGGTATAGCTCACCGGGTTGAGCAGACAACCTGTATGCCATAAGGCTATTGCAGAGGCTTGGGTTTGAATCCACCGTGAGGCAAGTGTGTGTCCTCCTTCTACTCTCTCCCAGCTTTCTTGTATTCTTTCTGCTGTTGTATCTCAATAAAGGCTAAAAAGCCCAAAAAGGAAAGCAAAGCCGAGGGGCCCTGGTGTCAGGAGATTTAAGCCTCGATTTTGGAACAACCAGGAGGGCAGCATGGCTGAGAGATGGCTCATATGGGGTCAACATATCTGCTGTGTAGCTTGAAAGAGCATGTTCATGTTATGAAGGAGCATATTTTTTTAACCAAAGCCACAATCTTTTCCAGATAGTAAAAGCAGAAGTAAAAAGTGAGTAAAAACCAAGGAAACAAAGTGTTCCTGTCAAGATTTGTGAAGTGAAGGACCAAAATGCGGGACTCCTGGCAGACAAAAATAACATAAAGCAAACTTTTTATGAGGTTGATGACTAAAGTCAAAAGACAAAATCTGAACAAAACAGAAATCCAAAACACACAGACATACACAGACACTATGACTCTTTTGGTTGAGGATGAACTAATTAATCAACCTATGTTCAGTTAGTTGAATAAACTTTTCCCATTTTGATTTTTTTAGTCTTTTAAAGTAATTTGTTTTCTAGCAGTGACAAATTGGAGTTTAAAGGTTACACACTCAGAATTGACTTTCAGTGTCTGAAATAATACAGTGGCATTAAAGCTGAGATGAGTCATTTTATATTTTGCAAAGAAATGTGTGACTGTGCCTTTCGTTCAGTTGCCTGTTTCTAAAGTGATGCACGATGTGAGCTGGAAAAGTGACAAAGACAGTGTTGCACCTGGTTTAACCTCACCTTTGAGAACGTGTAGTATTAGACTGTACATGTACTGCATGTATGTTTTGACTTTCTTGTAGAACAGATGGATTACTGTGGAGTTAATAAACTCGATCTGAAGTGTCTCTTGATAGACATCTCTGCTGAAACGTGCTGCTGTGTCTTCTCTTTTCTCACCACACAGAAAACATTACCTTTTAAATCTGACTCCTGAATATCTCTGCAGGCGTGACTTCAAACTACTCACCTTTCCCCCGATAAGGTCTCTGAGGTGCTGCATCCTTCCCCCTCCCCCCTCAGAGGCCAGCACAGAGGCAGCCATGCTGATGAGACGAGGCTCATCCATAACACTAATTGGACAGAGCGGCTGCTGCAGGCCTCGAGGTAATCAAAGCATCATAGCCATGAGCACGACCGCCTCGATTTCTGTTTTTTAACAGCCTCACAGTAGCAGTGATGGAGGCACTTGTTGGCGGCCCAACCAGAGTGCATGAAGGTGCTAAGAGCAGCCTGCAGAGCAGACAGCTGATTGGTCAGCTGCCTTCCCGACTACCATCACTGTAGATCTACCCACCCAGATGTGAAGACTTCAGCATTCTTGAAGGTTGCTCAGTCTAATATTCAGCTTTCAGGACTGATTTGGTTAAAAGAAATTATAATTTGCCAGCGGTTAATATTTTACATGTTCTACTGCTGTTCAAATTTTCTTTCTAAGTAATATATTCTAATTTGATGATAGTGGAGATTTTTGGTAGTATGGATTTTGGATTTTTGTCTATGCCAGTGTAGTACTGTTTCCCACAGATTTAGATTCTATATTCTTAAGTTTCTTCTCTCTAAATAAAATATATTGCTCAGCTATATGTCACAAAGCAATTAAAGCTTATTATAATGAGCTGCCTCGCCAGTGAGTCTCTCATCCCACAGATAGACTCCACCTCCACCACTTTGGATTGCAGCTGTTAGTCCTTCTTCTGCTCTGCAGCCTCGGTCATGAACCAGTTCTACACCTGCTGCAGGTTCTGGTTAAAGTGGCCCCTGAACTCACTGCAAATCTCCAGAGCAGAAGGAGGACTACTGTTACCAGCTGGAACTAGAGACTCTCTGAAGAAGCAGCTAAATGATATCAAACTATTTCCCTACAGGCCAGCGAGCCACCCAGAAGGGAAACGGGTGTGAGAACAGTCAGGGCTAGCTGGTTACCAGCAGCTGAACTTTCAAAGTAAGAGCAACGTGAGCGTCTACTAGTACATCAATCATTATATCAAGCAGGTAAAAAAAAAAAGTCTGGGTGTGGGAAACCACTGTATTTGTGAGGAACTTAAAGTTTTAGATCTTACAGGAACCTGTTTTGGAAACACAAGACATTTGTACTTGGAAATGACACTGGAGAGCGAGGAAAATTTTATTTTGAATATGTAGACTGTTTTTTAAGAAGGACACCTTGAAAAATAAGGATAGTTTTGTAAAGCAAAAGGAATTTTTCAACAGCAAGGTGTTGCATGCAGTGAAAACCAGAACCCAAATGGACCACAAAAAGGTAAAAAAAAAAAAAAAAAGAAAAAAAAAAAGAGAAGAAAAAAAAAAAGAAAAAGAAGGAGA
>VUQI01033987.1:0-17642 GCA_015106735.1 Paratilapia polleni | reverse complement strand
GGGTGGAAAGAAAAAAAAACAAAAAACAACAAAAAGAAAAAAAAAAAGAAAAAAAAAAAAAAAAAAGAACCCTCAATGAGGAAGTAACCAGTGAAGCAGAAGATGGCCTGGGGACTAGGACAAGGAGCACAGGTGAAACAGAGGCAAAGGATACAGACAATCTGAAAAAACCTGGGGGTGAAAGAACAGATTAAATACACACAAAGAAAAGCAGGGTGAAGATGAATACAATCAGAGCAAAGCAGACAATCACATCAAGGAAACAAAGGAAGTAAAACAACCAACCAAACAAAGAATAAACCAGAGACCGTGACACAAGGAAATTCTTTGAATGTCTTGGGAGAGTTTTTTGTTTGTTTGTTTGTTTTTAAGTTTGCATACTTTATCAGATCCTCACTTAAATTAAACAAATATTAAAACCCCAGGTAGTGTTTGAGCAATAAGAGTAAAATAACAAAGATTAAAAAATAAGTTATAAAATGGCTCCTCAATCCCTTTCACAGACTTCCATGGCTGTCTCTACTGTTACCTCTGCCCCATGAGCAGCCCATTTGCAACCCCCATGTCACACCATTGGTGCCAGCCTGAGAAGTCTCAATCTCGACTTTCTACAGGGAGAGAGGGAATGGACTTAACCAGGTGTGGGACATTTTGGTAATCAGTTCAGATATTTGTGGTGGGTGGGAGTAAAACTCACTAATGTAATCCAACACTGCAGTTATCACAATGGAAGCATGTAAAATATAAAAACCAGTGCAATAAAAAAAAAATAATACAATACTTCCACAAGATTCTTTATCGACTGAATTTCATTAGCCTATTACATTTCCCAGGAAGAATACAAGAACGATAAAAATGTCCGGGTGAAAAAGGAGACAAAGAGGCAAAATTAGAAACTACAAAAACATTTTTATCAATAATTAAACTAAAAGAGACAGAAAAGCCGCAATTGTCACCTAAAAGAAAGAAGTGCAACAAAACCTAAAAGCTGGTCGCAAAACAAGTGTAAGTCAGACGGGTTAAATGTTCAAAACACTTTCCAGAGAGCAAACAGCCAAATCGCTGTGAGACACTGCAGCACTCCTCTACCTGGCCTAAAGTACCCATCAATCCATCCATCCATCCATTTTCTTAACCGCTTATCCAGTTTAGGGTGGCAGGGGGGCTGGAGTCTATCCCAAATGTCATAGGGCGAGAGGCAGGTTACACCTTGGACAGGTTGTCACTCTATCACAGGGTTAGCACACACCTACGGCCAATTTAGAAACACCAATTGACCTAACATGCATGTCTGTGGTCTGTGGGGGGGAGCCTGAGTACCTGGTTTAAGTACTCCTAGCCTAATTGCTAATTACTTGTCTGTAACTCCAGCATGTTTGAATGTCCAAAGCCTCAGTTAGTACCATTTAGTCAGACCTGGTGCTGTGGCTCATTTACACACTAGTGAGAGGGATCTGTCACTCCTCAACAAGCAGGGTTACTGTTGTGAAGGCACGTATTTTAGCCCAATCACAATCTTTTCCCAAACCTAACCAAGTAGTTCTCAGTGACTAAACCAGCAAAAGAAACAAAATGAAAAGTGACTGAAAGTGAAACAAATCAGCAAGTGGGGGGAAAAAAAGTCAAACAAATTGCAAAACACAAAGGTCCCAATGGGATGCAAACCAGGGCTGCCAGCACCTCGGCCACCGGCCTCCTAATCTGTCTCTGAAAGAGGACTGTTATCTCCTGGTGGCTGATATCACTGCAGTAATGCAATAATGGGGAGATGCAGAAGGCATCTGACAAAGTAGCATTAAATTACGCCCCAGGATGAGAAGACGTTGGTCACTTGGTGCTGATGTTAGGCATGCAGCTGAGAGGGTTATGACTACTACTGATTGCATGATGCCAATATCAGATCTCACCTTCCATCCAGTGACAAAAAGAAGATGGATCATTTCTGTTTAGGCTGTTTTTTAATAATGAATAGGTTCATTTTAAGAAAAGCCTTCAGTAAATTTATGCCACTCGATGCAAAGCCCTCACTGCTGGGAAAACAGCGTGTGTGTTCCAGCATGTTGCTGGTTAGCTGTGAGCAGCTGCAGGCTGTTCGTGCTTCTGCTTAGCACCGTGTTGTAAAGCAAGTCAAAATTCAATAAATTAAATCAAATGTACTGGCCTCCCCTCTCACTCTCACTCTCCCTCCTTCGCCCTCACTTGTTTGGATCTTGCTCGCACCTCTGCAGGGTGGTGAGGCGGGTATTGATCTTCAGTGCTTGGCTTGTTACGGTCCACCTTTAATTAGAGCCAGCATGCTAAGGACAGAGATGTATATGGATTAGAAGAGTAATTTTTCACTTGTGTTGTCTTCTATGTGAGCATTTCTTATACTACATTTTACCATGTGTTTTCTGCTTATCATCTTATCTTTTCTGTCTGATTTGTCTGGTATTCCATCAGCTGATCCTAAATTATCTTGTCATTTGTCACCAGATATCAGAATGAGTCACAGTTGTAGCAGTTAGCAGATTTTCCAGCATTTTCCTACATTTTGTTTCTCCAGCAGCAGCATCTCTCCATGCTGTAAACCCCTGCAGAGTTTCTGGCTACACCACCGTCCAGCTGGACCTCCCCCCCTCCCTCTTGATGAAACTATATCCTGGATGGCGCGTTGGTCGGCCGCTGTGGTTGGCAGAGTAAAGTGGCTGGCTACAGAGTAGTCAAATCTGTTTCGCATTACTCCCTGTTGCATTTCCTGTTTTCCTGAGTGTGTGTGGAAAACAGCAAGTGGACACATGGCAATGCCAGCAGCATCGTTTGCCGCCGGCTACGCCTCACTTGCTTCCAGCGCTAATGGAAAAGCTGGCCTCCGACGCTGCGGCACAACGGCTCAGCAGCTGCTTGTTCAAACCTGCATTCAGCAGGAATGTACAGGCAGACCCAGCAGCTTCCATGCTTGTATTTTCTGAGCTTACTCAGTCTGGCAAAGTTGCTCCCGTCCAGATTTTTATGTTAAAATCCAGCTGTCATCTCACCTGCACAAGAAAGTATGCTGGCAGCGAAGGAAGTACATGAGCTGCTGTAAATTCAGCTGTCAGGACACTTACTTTACTGGTTAAAAAGATTTTTAAAGAAGAAAAAACTAAATCCATTAACCCTAGTCTGTTGTCTTGACAAGTCTTGGGATTTATTTTTATTTGTTGGGTAATTTTAAACTTATAGTATAAGAACCATCAGGGACTGGGAGAGAAACTGGGCATAAGATGTAACAAAGCCAGATTAAAACCTAGCTCTTCATCTTTATCATCTGAACCACCAAAAGCCCCATAGACACCTGCCAACTTATAGGGTTTGTTGAAAAAGATGAAAAATAAAGTACCGTAACACTTGTCTTTATAAAATCTCACCACAAGATCCAAGATTTTTAGCTCCAACTTGTAAGCTTGATAAAGATGTTGCCTCACAGCAAGAAACAGCTGAAAATTCGTTGAAGACAGCAATTTGCAGCCTGCCAGTCAGGAGCACTGGGAGGCCTGAGGATCATTTCGACCTGCTGTGAACGGTCAACCTGATCATCAATATTAAAGCAAACAGCAGTGAGCTGACAGACCTCTCCGAATCCACGCATCCAGCATGACTCTCTCATTCTTGCTTATAGACACATGCTCTCACTGCAGTGTCCGTACCCCCAGAGATGCACACAGATGCACGCATGCAGCCTCTCTATGTCTCTCAACAAGGTGTGAAACATCTAGTTGTTAACTTTCTGTACGTTAGACGCATTGCTTGGTGAAAAAAAACAAAAAGTGGAGGAGAGACGGATATAATAAAAGAGACGTAGTTAAATGTTCAATTCAGGGACCAAGTCAGTCAAAAACACGAGCTAATACACGCACACACTTAGACTATTTATGTAGTTGTAGCTTATGATCAGTTTCAGTGAATGTGTATTTTTTTCCGATAATTTTCCTTGATGCTTGAATATAAAGATATTAATTTAAAAGTTCGAGCTCACTCTTTGTCTCATTTACTGTTTAAAAAGTGTTGCTTGCTGTGACTGGTGTACTCCTTATGAGCTTTTGAGGGTGCACCTGTAGCCTTAGCGTACCTCAGAAACTCAGTGTTCGGACAGGCTGGTTAGTCAAACCCAGACTTTTAATCCCAGATGAACATCATGGACACAGTTCACTGCTAAGGTTGTCTCTATATACCATCATTAATGATAATGATGTTTCACAAAAGCACAAAAAACACACAATAAAACTCTGAGCCCGGCTCTTTCCCAGTACTCCGGCTTCCTCCCACCGTCCACACACACCAGGAGGTTAGGTTAGGTTAATTAGTGATTCTAAATTGGCTGTAGGTGTGAATGGTTGTCTGTCTCTTTGTGTTAGCCCTGTGATGGACTGGTGACCTCTCCAGGGTGTACCCCACCTTTCACCCAGTGACAGCAGGGTTAGGCTCCAGCCACAGACACAAATATCATGTAGTGTTAATGTGATGTCTTGACAGCTTGAATCAACACCTATAAAATTAGCTGTTAGTTTGCGTGACCTCCCTGGTCTGAACTTTCACTTCTGAATCAAATTGAACCCAATTTTTACCCTGACAGTTATGTACCGTTTAGATGTCTTTTAGAGCTGTAATCAATAGAAAACTGCTTAGTGGGTGAACATGAATTCATGATTGTAATTAGGTTGAATTCAAGTCCTTTTAATAGCCTGAAAAGATAACCGTTCACCTTTCACTATTAAACCAAATTTAGATGTCCAAAAGGACATTACTGGCCCAACAGATTTAGCCCAGAAAACAACAGTGCACTGACTGTTCCTCTTTTTTCTTTCAGTTTAATTGTATAGAAACCTTCTTTCTGGGGGACACTGTTGACTGAGGTCAAATTGCTTTAATATAGGAAACTAAATGACCTTTTATCTAAGGTCTCCCCTGGGAAATACCTGTTAGAAATGAACCTTCAGTGTAAATTTTTCAGTAACTAGTATTTTGGCTGTGTGTGTAGTTAGATCACAGGCTTGCACTGATGCATGTATGGCAGTCTTGTTAAAGGTGGTTTGATCTTATTTTTGCACATAAAGAGTCTGAGATTTTGAATATAAAAGATGTTCACATGAGGCAATGAAGTGAATCTCTGAGTTGCCTTGTTGGGAATGTGGGATAATGAGAATGTGTATTATTATGTAGGTGACTGACAAGCTGATAGAGACCCAGGCCACGTCTGACAAAATGTTGTCATGTTGCATGGATGCTCAACCTTGGTGTCTTTGCTCATGACCTTTGCTTTTTTTAATCTATCGCTTGCAAACTTTAGTAGATGTGGCAAAGTGTCACATGTGAATTTAAATGCCTATGTCTTCCTATCTGAGCAGTCTAACTTTAAAGATTTCAAATCAGCATACGTGTCCAGGCAGTGTTGCTTTGAGCACTGATGACTGCTGTTGGCTGCTGTTTGTATTAGTGTTTGTATTAGACTTTGTCATTTTCAGGATGCAGGAGATTCCCAGAAGTGGTGTGAAAAGTCCTCGGCTTAATCTGATCCTAAGAGTAATGAGATTGTTTAATTACCCCAAAGGAAAATCCCCAATCATCCCCCAGCTCTTATCTCTCTTAATGTCACAAGCACCGTCTTGGATTTACATTAAAGATCCATGAACGGCCACGACTCAAGCCTTCCTAAGCTCTGAGAAAAGCCGCGCTCACTTCTGTTTATCTTTCAGAACCATTAAAGTCACAGAGACATGAAATGACTCTGAAGCGTAAAATTACATACTGTACAAGTTTATGGATTAATGTCTGCTGCGGACGTGACGGCGCTCAGTTTTCAGGGAGAGTCTATAAGAGCCCATTAAACAGCTTTCTGTATAGAAGTGAATTAACGTCAGAAGTTGGGAGGCTCTGCTGCATTTCTTCTCTTTATGTAACTGCTGCATTTAGCAGGAACATCTCTGAACGCTGAGCCTTTTTCTCTATTTAAATAAACACTGCAGCTAAAACGCAGTCTGAACCATTAAGAAGGAAAAAAAGACTAAAGCAGAACAAACTTCAGGACTTGACAAAATAAAACCTCACAGTAAATTTAAGAGAAAACCCCAACAAAAATAATAATAATGGCCTCGTATTGATGTGTTTTTATCACACATCCATTACTGCATTAGACATTATGAAATATTGTTGAAGGCGTTGGAGTGACCCATTACCCAGCTTTTTAAAGGAGCAGTTTGTATGAATAACACTGTTTTGTCTGCATATGAAGCTTAGAGACAGCTTGGAAAAAGGCAGGACGGAGCAGAACTTTAAACTTACAGCATCTAAAATGCTGTATGTCACTAAGGGGACCTGTAAAGGGGACCAGTATACCACCTGTTCTGATGGTGGATGTTCATATTAAACACGGGCAAAGTTTCTAATAATGAGATCAGTGTATGTACAAGTAACCCCAGAGAGCCAAAAAATCTCAGACTGCAGACTGCTGTAAATGGTTTTTTCTACTCTTGGATCCGTATGATATCATAAAGAGGGGATATTCCTAATATGGCCCTCTCAGACACAGAAGCCCCACCCACCTGCTCCAAACTTTCTGTTTACCCGGGGCAGCCAATCAGAAAAAAGTTTGCTTAAAGGGAGGGTGGTCTTACAGGGGGAGGAGCTAAAGCGTGTTTCAGACAGAGGATGAAGTGAGGGGCTGTATAAGATCAAGCAAAGGTACTTAAGTAAAGTTCAAGAAAAAAAATATAAAAACAGAACAGGACCAATTTAATCTGTTCACACAAATCATAACTAAGTCACATATGAGAACCATAAATATAAAAAAAAGAAGAAAAAAGTGGCGTTACAGGAAATATAATTTTTGTTCTGGACAACAACAAACAGCTGTGCACAGATATCCATGAGATAACCAGCTTGCATTCTTTATGCTAAGCTAGGCTGACCACATGCAGAGATATTGAACTTTGATCATCTCGCTTTCACATTTAAAAAGAAATCAGCTGAAAGCTGGTGCACGTCTAGTGAGTCCCTTCAGCTGAGTGGCCTGAACCTGTTTGGACTGTCAGCTCCAAGACTTTTTTGGTTCCTACATACATTTTAAAAAGTGGTTCACAAAATCTTCAGATCCATTTTAAAGGCCTGCTCAATTTCCTAAAACATTTGGTTACTGTAGGTTTTAGAAAACATTACTAAAACAAGCAGAAATTGTGTTTTTTTAGAGGGATTAATTTCAGTGGTGGATTAACAGTTGTTTAGTGATCTAATGAGTACAGCAGGAGGGTGTACAGCAGCTACAATATTAGAACGACCTGCCTATCATTGTGTAGGTCCCCCTCATACAGTCCCACCAAACCGCTCTGCTGAATTTCATCAGCTTTCCATGATCTCAAGTCAACACATTGCTGCTAGTCTCTTTAGGTGGATGGACATAGGACCTCTGGAGATATCCTGCAGTGTCTGATGCTGGACTTTGGGAGCCAGGCTGAGGCCTGCTGGGATTCAGCTTGTTCCTGTAGATCCCATAGATGCTCGATTAAATTGGAAGTTTAGAGGCCAGGTCAAGGCTTTGAGCTCTTTTTGGTGTTTCGTGAGCTGTTCCTGAGAAACCTTGCGTTGCAGGATGTGCATTATCCTGTGGGGGTAGTAGCCACTGTTGGAGAGCAGGCGTGCTCAGTCTGCAATGATATGTAGGTGGATGCTATGTGTTACAGTAATATCTACATGCATTCCCAGATAACAGACACATTTGGGTCTGGGCTATTTTTGGCACTGTTATGGCTCAGTTATGGCACTGGCAAGTGTTGTTTGGGCCAGACATGGGCCAAAAGTCATGAGCTGGTCTTCACATGTTTTATGGCATTTTTCTGTGGCCCAGATGTAGCCCAGATGTCACAACACTCCTGATATCTGTCCCACATGAGTCAGACTTGTGGCTGAGTTGATGCAGCCCAAATGTAATCCACAGAAAACACACGTTCGATGAGATGATTAATCTTTTTCACTTCACCTGTCAGTAGCTTTGGTTTAGCAGCGAATGTGATTGAGTCAAAATAAACTGTAGCGTGTGTGCGCTCATGGTAATGAAGGAACAACATAGTGAGACCATGGATCAACACCCAGCTTTACGTTTACAGTTATATTACTACTGAAATAAATGGTACATACTGTGCAGCTTTTACACCAGCAGGAGCTGTTGTTGCTGTGTTTTAGTGTATTTTCCTTCCCTTGTTTTATCTGACTGCAACCAAACAGGAGATGACACCTGTAAGTGGCGAGGTGACGCTATGTGATCTAAACTCTGAGGAAATCAAACCGGGCATCTCTGAGAGTTTTGACTGCTTGTCAAAGAACGATTTGACAGCTTCAAATTCACAGCTGCCATTCTCCCAGACAAGCGAGCCGAACATGTCATCAACTTTTCAGAGGCAGGACACTTTTCTTTCAGGGTTTTTTTTCTCCCTTTTCCTCTGTCGGAGTGCGTTAGAGCGACTCAAACCTCAGCACATCTCTGCTGTTACAAAGCCTGCCAGATGAAATGTGCCATTTCATGCTGCCCAGAGAAAAGTGTGGAGACGCCAAAAAAGATCGCTTCCACACAATACAGCAAGCCATAATCAAAGTTTCTGCCTTACTCAGCAATTCACCTGTAACTCTGGACACGTCTCCTTTTTTCCTCCTGCCGTCAAACTTGAAAAACTTTCCTGACGCCTTTACAAGCCTGAAAGAAACATGCAACCAAGCGAAGAGAAACCTAACCGACGCATTATCAGGAGCCAGAGTTCAGTTCTGAGTAAAAAAAAAAATAATAATAATAAAACCTCAGCATGACTCTTTTTACAAATCGTTATCCCGTACCTCCAGGGCACAGACCGGAGCGGGAAACAACAGAGAGTTCATGCTGGGAGACGAGCGCTCCTCTTCGTCGCACATTATGAGCCGCAGATTGTTAAGTGTCAGGCTCCTGGTGTGCCAAGTTAAGAGGCGACAACAAAGGGCATTCGCAGAGCCAATGTGAGATTCACAACACAAGAAGGCCGCCGTCAGCAGCCCGAGTCAGCCACTGCTCACATCTGGACACTCACACTCACTCAGCTCTTTATTTCACTGGAGCGGTGCATCTGCTGGAATAAAGTTAAACTTTTAACAATCAAACGTGAAGGATCTTAAGACTGATGTTCAACAACCCACGACGCAAGGTTTCAGTTCATGTTAATCTCACAACTAAAGATATTTGGAGTTATTATTTTTTTAACAGCCCTCACTTTAAACTCATTGATTTGGCATATTTCAATACAGGGAACAAAAAAATAATAATATTTTTGTTATTTATTTGAAAAAATGTAAACATGAAACTGTGACTCAGCGGTCACAAATGCAACAGTTAAAGTTTATTAATGAACTGTTAATAGTTAACTTGTAATACATGCATAATACACTATGTGTCTCTTATGAAGCAACAAAAAGCTTAGTAAAGGTTTACCAGTAACATAACAGATACATTAGTTAAACTTCATAAGTATGTTTTCATAATAACAGAATAAATTTTCTTTTTTTTTAACAAACTTTTAGAAACTTTTTAGAAACTGAAAATTGTTTTTGTAAGTGTTCATTATTGGTTTATAACCTAAACATGAAATGAATTATTACTTTATATAGTTTTATTGACAGTGGATTTCTGCTTCTGTGTTAAATCTACGCTGTAGGTAACCCCAAACTCTTCTGAAACCCTCCGCCCTAACCTGATTTGCACCTCCCTGGAAATGTAACTACACGTTGTGTCGTCTCAGTCCAAATCAGCTGTGACTGGCCCGTTCAGTACTGTCGGTTGCTCGTAAACATTTCTGGTGGCTTCTTCTTCTGCTTCCATTTTCATCTGGATAAGAATGGATCAACTTGAAGAGAGAAACTCCAGCGGCAACTAACATTTTTGTGACTAAATTGCTGAGCAACGCAGGCACACCACACACAGGTATAAATGCTGACAACAGAATCGGACACTTGTGTAAGCTGCATCGTAGGAGCTACATATACTTAGCACAAAAAGTAAGGAAATTTGTCGATTATTTCTTTGTTGTAACAATGCTTCTTGGCAGTAAATCTCATACTGTTGGAGAGCCTGTTTATTTCCCTTTAAATGGTGCCACATTTGTAAGGAAAATGCATTTGTGGGTTGAGCAGCAGAGTTGAGTATGTGGGTTGTGCCCATGAAGAACTTGCCAAATCTTCTCCCCACAAATGCATTTTCCTTACAAATGTGGCACCATTTAAAGGGAAATAAACAGGCTTTCCAACGGTATGAGATTTACTGCCAAGAAGCATTGTTACAACAAAGAAATAATCGACCAAACACAAATTTCCTTACTTTTTGGGCTAAGTTTAGATATAACACAGTTATATATTAAGGTAATAATAATTATTAGGATTTATGTGTTTTACCTTTATCTGCATTATCTGTTAACTAACAGATATTAAAATAAATTTTTCTTCTTATAGAAGTTTGATATTATATTTGCTGCATTCTTAGATTTTAAACAGACAACCTCTAGTGTGAGCCTTGATCGAATCCCAGCATTGCATTCAAGTCCTTATTCAAGGTAAATAAACTATTTCTACCAGTCAGAAAAGTACAACACAGGTCTCAATATAACAGCTTCACAGCAACGTTCACCCAAAGTAACAGACATATGAGCCTTTATCAGATAAACAGTTTGATAAAGAGATATATGAGTCATTACATACATACATAAATATGTGAATCACATGAGTCACGACACCACTCTCTCTCTGTTCATACAAGTCAGTGTAGCTCACCCAACAGTCTCTTTCTTTCTCTCTCATCTATATGACAGTAATCCTACGAATAAGGCAATAATTATATAATTACACTTTGGATTTCCATGTTTAAGTGAATGGAGAGCCTGTACTGGTCTTCACAATCTAAAGCGGGTATTGTTTTCTAAATTTATACAGGCATGTGTACCCAATTGTAATAAATGGAAGTGGTAGTATTAAAAACATTAACTTCTGTAATTACAAGGCCCAGCCCAAATTACCCTGGCCCATCCAAAATCTGAATCCCGGCGCCGCGCCTGCTCTGAAGGTGACTTGGCTGTCTCTATTTCCAGCTTGTGTTGTGGTTCTGCAATTTTTGTTGTACAAGTTGGATAATTGAACAAGCTGATTCTTCCGTAAGCTTGATAACATTGCATGTCTTCATCCAAAGAGACAATAAGACAAACTCATAGCATCATTTAGGAAGCATACAATCATCAATATACATTTACATTAGTACATTAGTACAAGCAGGACAAAAAAGTAGAAAATCCCCCTAAATGACATTTCTCATTATACAACTTGAGTGAACTGCAGATACATTATACATTGTACAGAGAACAACAGATAATACATATTAACAGTTATAACTCAACCAGTCCAGACACAACAGCCTGATGTTCACACTATGAGCACATTAGAGCAGCACTGTGATGTTACTTTGCTAAAACTTTAGAACACAGAATGATCAAGATGAACGACATGACAGCTCCCAAGAAATGAAGCCAAAATATGGCAGCAACACAAACTGCACAGACAGCACCAGTGCATGATGGCAGCGTCCATTTCAATGATATTTTGGCTTCAGATTTGTACAGTGCAAGGTAGAGCAGTAGTCAGAATTAGTCAGTGATATGTCATTCATCTTTATATAAAGTCTGTGTTTATTTTTTCCCCACTTGGTTTAAGAAAATAAAATCTTAAGGACTCATTACAAGTAATGTGATTTAATGAGACTCTTTTTAGGGCCATGTAGAGGCTTTTTTGTATGCCTTTGTATGCCTATACAGTGTGTTTAATTGGTTAGCAGATAAGTAGGGACACTTCTGCTCCTCTTTACATGTTCACATCTGTTCTCACAGCTGGTCATGTGGTGAACTGTTTCAAGGTGAAGTGCTGTGATTCAGCTCACCGTCCAGCCCCGCTCACAGTTAGCTGCAGCTAACCGCTGTGTTTACAAGCCCCATAAGCTGAGACGATATGAGACAGGCTGTCTGAGCAACGTGAGGCTCATATAATAATCTGAGGAGACTTCACAAAGCTCAACTAGTGTATAGGCTGCTGTGGGCAGATGAAGTTGTTGGTCTCACACTGTCTGTTTATGTCTGAATATTTTTTTTAGCAGCACTCCCTGCTGCTGTGCTGCATAATGAGCAGTATTTGCACTACAGCATGCAGGATGCTACCAGTCTCCCTCTAGGCCAAGATGCAGCAAAGATAAAGATAAACTGAATCAGTATTAGGTATGAGCACCCTTTGCCTTTAAATCAGCACCTGTTCTCCTTTTTCAAGGTATCTGTACAAGTAGGTTGTTTGAGCATCTTGCCACAGATCTTCTGTGGACTTAGGCTGATTCAGTATCTTCATGTAACCCCATACTGACTCCATCCAGTGCAGGACTCCTTCTTCTTCATGTGGCTAAAGCTTGTTCTTCATGACGCTGGATGAATGTTTGGGGTTTGTGGGCCTCATTCACTAATATGTGTAGAAATTCTCTTACCTTGTGCACAAAATTACCAAAGGATTAATGAAGCGTGAGCACCACACAATTTTGTTCTTACCACTGCGTGTGTGTTTGTGAATCAGAATCTTTCTAAAACAGCAGGTTTGTGCTCTCTACCTGCAAATGCCCATTTCAAGTGGTGAAGTTGTTGTCAGAGAGAAGCGTGGTCATTAACCGAAGAAGAAGGAAGAGCCTCAGCAGTTCAAAGTGTTTCTTTTGCAGTGACAATGGTTTAAAAGGGAGGCTAGGGATGCAATAACCAGTGAATGTTGTGTTCCCTGAGACTGTGACTCAGGGAAATAAAAATAAGGCCTGACATGAAAGTTGATGAAAAAACGACCAGACAAGAGAAGAAGAAAAAAGAAGGAAATGGGTAGAGTACAAGGAACACCTGATCTGTCTCCTGAAGATGGGAAAACCTACTCTGGACAAACCTCAATAAGTGGGACATTAAAGAAAAGAGAGTGACATCCAGCAGCAAGGCTGCTAGCCTCTTTTAATGAGCTATGTATTTAAAACTGAGGATGGTCACTATTGTGTATGAAAAGCTTGGAACTCGTTTTTTGTCCTCTGTTTTGTTCGGTCTTCATATCGGTGCAACCCATAGAGTGTAAATATATAAAAGATGGGCAGATCCACTGTGACATGAGTGTTTTGTTGTTTTTTTTTTTTACTCCTTTTGAAGCCTCAGCATTAGCATTGTGGCTATGTTTGCTTTTTGGGAGCAAGAAGTGACCATATTTGGGCAAGAGGGTGGGATTACCTAAAAATACCTAGCTTGGTGAGCACGCTGCATCCATAGACTGGATGGATTTATCACACAGACACAGACACCTAAGTAGTGCAAAGCAGACAGCTAATAAAATACCAGAATTTCACTTATTGCATGGGCTGTGCCCCACAGCAAGTCATGTAAACACCTAGAGCTACACCTGTCAATCCCCACCCCATACTCCAGTACAGTTGAGATGAAAGGGGAAGTTAGCTATAAAGACCAAAACTGTTTACTGCACACTGTATACAAATAAAATTGAACTGAATTGAATTGAATGTAAACATGTTTATTTCTGCTGTAAAGTTGGTCATTTTAACATGAGAGTCTATGGGGACTGACTCACTGTTGTAGCCTCTAGTGGACGTTAGAGGAACTGCAGCTTTTGACTTTTCCATTCTTTTCACTGACTGGGGGGTGTTCCTGACAAACAGGCAAGTAAATGACACTGTATAGGATAAATGTGCAGAGCTAATGAAGTGATCATGAGTTAATACTTCATTTTCAGTTTAAAACAATGATGCATTCAGAAAAGTTGTAGTAATACCAATATAGGTATTGCATATGTGTAAACTTCTCAAATAAAGACTATCTAGCGTTCCTGTGCACACATTTCCCTCCAAATGAAGCCATGGGAAGGTCAGGCTGTTTGGAGGTCGAGCATTATAATTATTCCCAACAAAAAGCCAGTTGTTCTGTTTATTTTCCTACAGAGGAAGAAAGAGAGAGCTCAGTGTCTGTAAAAGCACATATAAAGCTCCTGATTAGCTGCCCGGCTGTTAATTCCCGCTCACACTGTGGAGGGGTCATTTGCAACAGCCGCTCAGGCCTGCATTGCCCGTGCCTCACACAATGAGGAAGTGACATTTTAATGCAGTGGATAGATCAAAATAGCTAATGTTTTATTAGCAACCTGCCATGGGCTGCAGGTGAAAGCTGCTTTTATTGGAGCCCTTCCTCCTCTGCCAGCACTCTGTGCAGAAATAAATGAGGGTATTAACACTAAGCACCTCTCCCATCGAGCCGCCGGGTCCCTTTGTGCCCACCGTTATGTCCTCCAGTCAGATTTACCCACACAGCCGGCGTTCAGTTGCCATTTCCACGGCCCTCAGCCAGGTGGATCAAATCATTCCTCAGTTACAGTTACGGCTGTTTGTTCACATTTCTGGATGATGTTGAAATGAGTTGGTGGCTGATATCAGCCCCACAGCCCGCTGAACCCTCCCACCCCCACTTCAGTGTTTTCAGGTGAGAGCGAAAAGAACAAAACAAAGAGGATGAAGGACGAGCGTGAACGCAGCGGGAGAGCCTCAGTCTCAAACCACACACGCTGGCTGCTGCTTTTTATGTTGCATCTCACTCTGGTTCAAAGTGGGGTGCATTTGGTTCGGCTCATTGAGGTCGGTGTGAAATCTGTCACTTGAACATCTGTCTCGATGGAGCCTGGAAACAAACTGCATGCTGGGTGTGGTTTGTTTGTAGTGTAAATGCAGAACTGACCGACCTGTGGACTGTGTGATAGTAGATGAGATGTGTGTTTTAGCATGAATTCAGAATATCTACAGAATCCAGGTCCTGATCACATGGTGTCAGTCAGCAAGCACGCTGGCTGCTTTCTACTCTCCACTCCCACCGTATGACAGACTGCAAATATTGTATGAAGCAGTTAATATTCCAGAGGAGGAGGGTAAAATAAAAGAGGACTATGAGAGCTTTCGGTCAACAGTGTTATTATTGCATGCAAACACTGCAAACTTCACCAAAGTCAAACTCAATAAAAAGTTACTTTTTATTGAGATTTTCTTCACCTGTATGTGGTGTCTATTCCTGGAGTTTTAGGGGCTTCAGATGTTTGGATTCTCATCCATCACACAGAGCAGCCCTGGGAGTGCCTGATTGTCTCAAATTCACTTCAGACGGGCTTCATTCAGAAACAATGCAGTACACATGAATCTGGGATTCAACAACATTTTCTAACATGCCTCGGACCTTGCATATGTACAGATGATGACAGAAAATTTCAATAAATGTCTGTAAAACACAATAAAAATAATAATAAAAACAATTTTGATCATTATTTACAGTTTTCAAAAACCAAACAAACAATGCTCAATGAATGAAATCCACAACAATAAGAAATTCAATTCATTTTAAAGGAAACTAAATATTGCCTGAAAAATTGTAGACCAACGATGAAGCTCTGTATCACTATCCTTTTTGTATCTGTGTCTTTATCTTTGAGTCACTTTGGTTGAGGTCCAAAGTGAGGGTAAGAGCTGCCAACCTGCTGCCACATAGTGTTTAAAGGATTAGTGGGCCTTTTGGGTTGCGTCACTCTTTCTGATAGTGTTGTGGAAACACGTTGCTTGCCCTTGTACGTGGGCACACAGTCTGATTTTGTGTGGCTGTTTGCTAGGGGGGTTTCCAGTGGGGTTTTTTTTTTGGCATCTCAGGAAAGAAGAACCAGAGTGAGTACAAAAGATGGACATAGCCACTGTGACGTCACCCATTGGTTTTGGACTCTGCATTTTGAAGTCTCAATGTTTTGGCCACTGCCTGGTTGTTTGGTTGGTTATTTGGACAAGAGGGTGGAGTGCCAAGTTATCAGTTACCACTAGCAAGCTTGGTTATCAAGGTGTATCCATAGACTATATTGGTACAATGCAGACATAGATACCTGCTAGTTAGTTCTAAGTAACTAACTAATAAAATATTAAAATTTCACTCAACAAAACTGAAGCGCAAACTTCTTGAATTGTTTGTTAGTACAATTAATCCTACAGCAAGCCATATTATTGTTGAGATAATTGCATTAAAAATGCTCCAAAAGGCTCCAACAGCACAAAGATGGTCCAGAAGTCCAGTTCAGGGACTCCAATTAGCTGAGGTGAAGCCTAGCAGACAGCTAGCAGCTACAGCCGCCTGTGTCATTATCCACCTGTCAGTCAAAGAGGCCACGCCCCTAATAAAGCAAACTTTAAGCCTTAATACAATTTAAGCAGGTGAGTTAGAAAAAATTCACCCCTGTACAGTTGTTATGAAATTAGCTATAGAGACCAAAGCTGTTTTTTTGTATCGGTCTGTAAATATGTTTATTTCTGCTGTAAAGTTGGACATTTTAAGCTTAAGCTTTAAGCTACCTGTTTTAAGATACCTGTGTCACCATCCACCTGTCAGTCAAAAGAGGCCACACCCCTAATTCCCGTATTCAGGTGGATGAGTAAAAAAAGAAATATATACACATTACCCCAAATTATCTTTTGTATCAGGCTGTAAACATGTTTATTTCTGCTGTAAAGTTGGACATTTTAACATGGGAGTTTACGGTGATAGACTCACTTTTGGAGCCCTGGAGGTTGCTGCTTGGTAAGAACCAGTCAGAGGGGGTCTATGAGAAGTCAGGAAACCAAACTGCTTGAAATCTGGTTGAAAACTGTGTGTGTTTTAATTGTATTTAATTGTATTTAATTGCTTTTAATTGTGGACAGACCTCCTGCCTCCATAAATATGGATTAGTAGACGTAACAATATGGTGACCAATTCAAGATTCAGTGGTGAGGTCATGAAACTAATGAGGTGCAGCCTGGTTCCAACTGTAAATATGTTGGAACCAGTAATTTTGGATACTGTGTATATTTTTGACTCAAGATGGCGCACTGTCAGTGCGCACTCCTGTCAGACAGGAGGCAGCATGTGAGACTGGGCAGGCATGTCTCAGACTTTCAGACCATCAGCACTGGTTCGCCTCAAGGCTGTGTACTTTCTCCCCTACTCTTCTCCCTGTACACCAATAGCTGCACCTCCAGTCACCAGTCTGTCAAACTCCTGAAGTTTGCAGATGACACCACATTTGTTGGGCTCATCTCAGGTGGGGATGAGTCTGCCTATAGGAGGGAAATTGACAGTCCGGTGACCTGGTGCAGTGACAACAACCTGGAGCTCAATGCTGTCAAAACAGTGGAGATGATTGTAGACTTTAGGATGAAAACAGCCCCACCAGATCCCATCTTCCTGCATGCCTGTCCAGTGGAAACAGTGAAGTCCTTCCGCTTTCTGGGAACCACCATCTCCCAAGACCTAAAGTGGGCGCTAAACATCAGCTCCCTCAACAAGAAGGCACAGCAGAGGATGTACTTCCTGCGGCAGCTGAAGAAATTCAACCTGCCGAAGTCAATGATGGTGCAGTTTTACTCCTCCATCATTGAATCCATCCTCACCTCCTCCATCACCATGTGGTACGCTGGTGCCACTGCCAAGGACAAAGGCAGACTGCAGCGTGTCATCGGTTCTGCTGAGAAGGTGATTGGCTGCAATCTGCCTTCCCTCCAAGAC
>VUQI01033984.1:0-11150 GCA_015106735.1 Paratilapia polleni | reverse complement strand
CCACACCCCCCCCTCCCCCCCCCCCCCACCCCCCCCACCCCAAACCCCCCCACCCCCCCCCAAAACAAAAAAAAACAAATAAAATAAAAAAAAAATAAAAAAAATAAAGGAGAGTGATTACGTTGAGGTGACAACTCCTTTCACCAGGTGTTCTCTGTTAAGGTACGTGGCCCAGTAGACAAGGTTGAAGGTTCCGAAGAGGACGGGGAACACTATTCGCGACATCTTGTCGATCTTGCTGACGCTGTTGTAGGTCTTCTTGGGGTCCATCACCTTGGTCTCAGAGGGTCGCAGCTGCACTGACGTCGTGTTGGAGATGGTGGAGATGGACACGTCCTTGGTAAGGTTGGGGGTGTAGTTGACGCCTGCCGAGCAAACGTTGTTGGGCTTCTTTGACAGCACCATGGGGTCTCGTTTCTACAGCGTCACAGAGTACATTGAACAGCAAATTAGTTAAAAGTCTCATTCGAATACCATTTTTCTCTGCTATTACCATTTATTTTTTTGTTTGGCATAAGATAATCAATGTGTTTCATTCTGTCTGGAGTGATTAGTGACCTTAGTGGGGTGAAATATTTCTGGCAGAACATTCTGGTAAAATGTGGGCTGCTGAGTTATTGAATTTCAATCAGTTAGCAGCATGATTCCCACTGGTGGTCTGTCAGTTTGAGTTTTATTTATGATGACTGCACTGTGTATGTATGTTTTAGTGCAGCTGCTAACAGATGCCTGGCTGTTGTCCTGGGCATCTCTGGGATTATTAAAGCAAGCAGACTGTATAGTAATCCATGCTGTGAAGTGACTTTCAATATCCTGATGGCTCACAGTGCATTTATGCATTTAACTGTCCTTTTCAAAACTCATACTGAAGTTCACGCATCACTTGCTTTAATGTTACCTAAATGTAATACAAAGAGTTAGCCGCTCTCATATCTGTATGCTAACTGTGTCGCTAGAGGTAGAAAATGGTTAGTTTACCATAAGACCAAACAGAACTCTCTTGGTTGCTTTTTCTCTGTCTGTATATTGAGGTGCGCTGTCTCCTAGCCCTGCAAGCAGCAAACTCTGGTGTTAACATAGACTGTATATAAAAGATGGATATTACCACCATGACAAGCACCTATTGGTTTCTAGACTCTTCAGTTTGAAGCCTCAGTGTTAGCATTTTGGCGCCCCAGCTATGAGGTTTTTTTGGAGCCAGAAGTGGCCATTTTGGATGAGAGAGCCAAGTGCTAAGTTATCAGTGAATATTAGCAAGCTTGGTTAGCAGTGGTGTACTGGTCAACAGATTTGCCTTGCATGCAAAAGAGCCCTGGTTTGAGACTGGGAGGAGACACAAATCCAGCCGGAGGAGGTCACAAGATAGTATACTGCTTGTGCAAATCCCAAGCCTGGATAAATGGGAGGGTTGTGTCAGGAAGGGCATCTGGTGTAACAACTGTGCCAAACCAAATATGCGGAACCATCTACTGTGGCGACCCCTTGGGAAATTCAGTTTTTCCTTCTGTGCTTGTTTACCACTCTCGAGCTTCCCCTGGTAACCCTGTGTTTAACCTTGTAACACTAAGCACCATGGATAGTTTCCAAGAAAGTGTCCATAAAGGACTCATAATGTCTTCAAGACAGTGGGACAGCCCTAAGTCCTCATGGTATTAGTGGGACTGGACCTCAAAGTCCTTGAGTTTATGACTGTGGAGATCAGGATTGGACCTTAGACCACTTTCTACTCCTGTCATTTCATGTAAAGACTGATATATTTACAAAACTTAACAAGAGAACATTGTTAATTCACATATACATTCTTTTTCAGCACTCCTTTAGTTTATTCTTGTGGAATATGATAATTGCATAGCTAATGTCTCAAATGCACCGCCGCAATCAAAACTAGTCCCTGCAGACACCTGCTGACTTTTCATAACCAAGTTTACATTTTTAGTACTTTAAGGTATTTTTCTAAATTCCTAAATGTGTATCTAAGTTCCCACAAATTGTACCTTAGGGTGCTGTGCTTCCATAGCCTTCTTGCCATCCCAGGCCCAGCTCCTCTTGGTGAAGTAGTTCACTGTTGCAAACTCAATGAGGGCAGAAAAGACGAAAGCATAGCAGACGGCAATGAACCAGTCCATGGCTGTAGCGTAGGCCACTTTGGGGAGCGAGTTCCTGGCGCTGATGCTGAGGGTGGTCATGGTCAGCACGGTGGTCACCCCTGGGTGCAAACAAAGTTAAACGTGACCAGTTTAAATTGAGTTTTTAACGAGCTGGAAACAAGCGACAGTCTGCTCTCATTCAACAAAGGCGGGCACTTTAATAACTCCTAGCTGTCATTTAGTGCAGTGCTGCTGCTCACTGAGCAACTGTTATTATTCTCCCTGGTGTGAATGCGCATGACGGGAATATTACCCAGATAAATAAAAAGTTTAAAAAAATAAAAAAATTTTAAAAAAGGATTAGTACATAAGCAGCTTCGCTCACCAAAAACAGTCCTGGCAGGAACTGACTCTCTGTTCAGCCAAAATGACACCTGGGACAGGATTACAGTCATGAAACACGGCATATACGTCTGGATGACAAAATATCCAATCTTCCTCTTCAGGTAGAAATGGGCCATCATCACTGTATACTGTCCTGAAGGGAAAGAGAGGAATAAAAAGGATATAAGGTTAGACGAAGACAGCAAACAACAACATCCTAATAATAGAAATATGTACTTAAAGATGAGCCACACCAGGGTAGATGTTCTTTGGGAAAAGAGGAATTATTAATGTGCGACTTGACTTCCTTATTAAACAAAAGATATTGAGTTGGCCTCATTGGGCAGGACTTTTTTTTGAGCCCCAGTAGTTTGATCAGATATTATGTAAGATTGCTCTAATGGTGCTCAAACACTGGATAAAACCAGTGAAAAGTAGTAATAAACCCAGCTGATGTATCTCCCCTCCTTTCTACTATTACAGTAATGAAATAATCAGAGGTGGTGGAGACTGGTGAATAGAGAGTGATGGAGGTGGAACAGTTAAAAATTGAAGCAGGGATAAAGAGAAAATTTCATATCCAGTTGAGCATAAGAGAAAAATGAGCCTGACTTCAAATCCATCAATAAATGGAAAAATGAGCATGAGCGGTGTTAATTATTGCGAGAACACGACAATAGATTATTACACGGTTAATGTCTGAGATTCGACAATGCGCCATGACAGTGGGAGGTAATCCAGTGACACAGAAAAAGTGTGTTTGGAGATGGAAAAGGAGAGGACACAATATTCAGTTAAACAACAGAAGATTGCATTTAAGGCTTTACAAAAAAAAATAAATAAATAAAAATCCCCCCGCCAGCAGCGGTTTGTGACTGCAGGCGCTGGTAAACTATGAAAAATCTAATGACTATATTCCACACACTGGGGCACATGTACTCAAGCTGCTCTCTCTCTCTCTCTCTCTCCCTCACACACACACAGACACACACAGACACACACACACACACACACACACACACACACACACAAACACACAAAATAATACATGAGGCTTTCTCCAGGCAAAATCGGATTTTTGAACCTCTCTAATCCCTGGTTACAATCTGCATCCTGCCATCAGTGAGAGAAAGAGAGGGAGTGAAAGGGGGGGGAAGAGGAGGAGGAGGGGTGCTGAGGCTTCCTGTCCTGGGATCCTCACTGAGCTTCAAACCCCGCCCATTCCACCCTGCCAATCCAGGCTCTGACACACACGTACACACAGTCAAACACACATGAAGCATGATTTCTAGCTGTTGACACACACCTCAGCACACACTCTAAGCCACGGAGAGGGACACTCACTGCTGCTAATCACTGGTGGGATGGAGGGGGGCTAGCCATATAGATATATCTCCATGTCTCTTTTCCTTTTTTATGTTGTTTTTTTTTCATTTTTTTTGGCACCTTTTTGTGGAATAATGATCAAATGTTCTTGATGGAACGGACTGGCTTGCGGAGGAAGGAAGAAGCAATTCAGAAAGTGCGCTGCATCCATCAGCTGACAGCAGCCTAAAACTGGAGGAAAATTTTCTATTTTGCTGTTGCACCGTGCTGAGAGCACACAACACTTATTGACGTCACTGCCACTGCCATGCCTCGATCAGGAGTTCCCCAGCACCCTTAGTTCTCTCTACTACCCCATCACCTGGGCCCTCATGACTCCAAGCCGCCTGGCTCACAACCACCCCGTTGACTTCTACTCCTGTCAGAAACATCTAGGCACATCCAGGCACTGCCGACCTGGGACACCCCAGGGTTACCTTTGCCCTTGATGCATGGATCCTGAAAGGACAGGGGGCAAAGGAATAAGGAGGAACATGTTCCTCTGGTGGATTTTACTAGTTTTCTCCCAAGGATCTGTATTTCACAATGTCCAAGGGGAACTTCCTTTTATGTCGGGGAACAATGCAGCCATGCTGGTGAACTGGTGAGTTGGAGGGAAGCAGTTTTTGCTTTAACTGTCTCGCCCACTGGCCAGAACGGTGCACAGTTGTTCAAACAAGTGATTATCCTTTGGAAATTAGTTGAAGTATCTCTCAAGATTAGTTAACTTCTTAACATTTACTAAATCATTGGCAATGCATCTATGGTTAGGGTTAGGGTTAGACATATGGGGAGTGGTGGTGGTAGGCTTTGGTTAAAGTCCACCCCTTTTATAAAGTTTTTCCCTGTTGGGATTACCCTGAAGGAAAAGTTTTAAGAGAAAATCTGCCAAAATGTGAAACTTCATTTGAAATCTAACATATTTTAGTTTTGTAAATATTTGCTAAGTAAGCACGTGGCTAAAACCAAACCCGACCCCAACTCTAACCCTAGAACAGGTGCATGTTCAGAGGTTATGACGACAATTTGTCCCAAAAAGAACACCGACACCAAAGCACATGGTTCCTTACAAGCCCTGCAAGTCCCTGCAAACTGTAGATGTAACTGTTGCTAGAGTAAGCCTTATCTGCTTTTAGAGTCAGGGAGTTATTTAAGGAAAGGTATTGCTGTCTGAGACGGAACAAGCCGTGACCCTAAAGATGTCCCTTGCTTATCTCCACTTTCATGTCCTCAAGTGGGAGTGTCTAAGATTAGTGTTCTAATTAAAGGCAGATATCATGAAAAACATCCAATAGCTGAAGCTACATGAGGTTTCATGATCAATGTTCATCAACCAATATCTAATATTAGTAAATTTAACCTCTTAACAACCACCAGGTGCTCCCGTCTAGGGTTAGGGGTAGAGTTTGGGTTCAATTTTTGCCTGAAATCTGGAAAACCCAAATTTAAAAGTTATTAACAGAAAATCTGTAGGACTTCATTTGAATTGTAGCATGTTCCAGTCTCGGAAAAGTTGACATTTTGCTTGTGGCTAGAAGCTTGTGTGCATCTAGTTGGACATAAAAGTGTTGATAGATAAAAGTGTTGATAGATAATAAAAACTGGCTAGAGGTTCTGGCTACCTCTAAAAACCCACAGAAAATTATTAGCTAACAAGGCTGAAACTGAGTTACATCTCAGGGGAAGAAGGGAAAGTTTTCCAACGTTTTCATTAAGGCCATGTAGCTAGAGCCTGGAGATGATTTGTCACTGCTAGGAGTACGAGCACAAGAAAGGCCAGACAATATTTGATTGACTGCTGTTTAGAATTTCAAGTTTACAAGTGCTTCATTACTTTGTCAAGATGGTGGCTTCAAAATAGTCTAGTTGAGGCAATCAGACTTCCTTGTTGGATTACTATGCTCTTCAAACCTTTTTGGACCATGCAACAGAAGAACTACTAGAAGTTGTAAGAAAAAAAGAAGAGCTTCAGTTTGCAGCTAGAAAAAGAAAAAAGTGGATTCTCTTATTCCCATCTGTCATTTCACCCTCAGTAACACCTGTCCACTGCATTCAATATTTCATTTAACATGTTAACAGGAAAAACTGCAAGATAAAAAAAAACAGAGCTCAGATCTGGCGCATCTGAAAGTGTCATATTTGGTCTGTAGAAGCTATTAGTGAGAGAGTCAAAGATATAAACAGTAAATTAGCCTTCTGGACTGAATGTGACCCCAGAGCTCAAACTCATCAGCAATCTCCACCACCGATTTGGGCGCTTTCCAGGCAGAAGCTCTGAGCTGCATGAATGATTTACTGCCTTTGGTCCTGCAGCTAAATGGAATTTTCGGATAATGTTTAGCATTTTGTTGTAGCAGTCACGACACCAGATGGTGGTTCGATGATTTAAGGCAAACAAGTTAAACATATAACTATTGTATACAGAATTACACAGATACACACATCAAATATATACTGTATATATCTGATTACCCACATGAGATGGAATCAGATTAATCAGTGCTACAAAGGGTTGGATGATGCTAAAATGTGACATTTTGACTACTTAATTTGACACTAAGTTAAGAAATTTTAGCTACTCACAGTGGGCTTGTTTTGAATTTTGGCACGCTAGTGTGCTCCAGTGCATGCAGTGCATGCCAGTGGTGCTCACTGCAGAGCCAATATGGACTGGATCCATATGGTCTAAATCCAGCCCTGGCTCTTTGTGGTTAGGGTTAGGTTGGGGGGCTGGGTGGGTAGATTTTGGAGCAATGTTTGTGCAAACTGGACCAAGTTTGTTGGTATTGTACTCAAGAACACAAATCACTGACACCTGCCATAGGCTTCTCTTATCATCTGTTCCTAATAATGCAAAGAAGCATAGCAGAACACTGACAAAGGCAGGGAAGAAAAAACTGCTAGCTAGCAAACATAAACAAAGAATTATGGAGACCAACTGAGCATTAGCAGATGTCTAATGAGGAAGAAAATGTAATCAGAAGAAAAAGTTTAACTTCTTAACATCCACCAGGTCATTGGCCACCTATCTAGGGTTAGGGTTATGATCACATGTACCCCCATCCACCCCTTTTTATAGAATTTTCACCTATTAGGAATACCCAAATGGAAACGCTTTTAAAAGAAAAGATGTAATGCCAAAATGTTTTAGAATTCATTGGAAGTACCATCTCCTAGTTTCTGAAAATTTACTAATTTAGCATGTGGCTAAAACAAAGCTCAACCCTAATCCAAGACGGGTGTCTTGGTGACCTGGTGGGTGTTAATAGGGTAAGGATACACACTGGTAATTTAGAGTTTATTTAGAAGTAAAAATCAGTGAGGCAGCTTTAAAGTACAGTATATGCTGGATGAATTTCTCACAAATTTACTCTTTTACTGTAACCATGTTAGTTTATCTCTAAGTCATGCTTCTAAGGTCCCACTTTCAGCTGTAGAGTTAACTCTAATGGGAGTTTTTTCAGTACTATACAGGATGTGTTTTCTTAACTAGGGAACTACAAAGCTACACAGACACTTGGTATCTCTAGTTTGATAGGCCTACTGTCCATTGTATCCATGTTCACTTGAGACTGCACCAATCAATACCAAAAAAAAAAAAACTATCAAGATGACCTTTGCAAGCCAGCATTTAACCTCTGGACATCCACCTGTCTTAGGGTTAGAGTTGGGTTTGTTTTAGCCAAATGCTAAGTAGGCAAAATTTTAGGCACTGCAAGATGTTACCTTTTAAGTTAAGTCTCATGCATTAATCTGGGCTAACCCTTGACGGGTGACCAGCAGCCTGCTGGATGTTAGGAGTAAATATTCAAACCAGTCTGTGATCTACTAACCAGCTAACTAGAAAATTGATTAACGTGCCAAACCACTCAATCACATAGCCTTCGGACCAGGCAGTCAAACAGTCGTTAGCCCTTCACTTAAACCACCAAGTCACCAAGCAATGATTTACAGAGCTATGGTGCACAAATAGAAAAAAAGAGGGGGAAATCCACACTTTTAATAATGGTTCTAGTAGAAACTAGAGAGAAGTGTATTACAGTTTGGTTTTACATAAGAGTATTAAGCAGATGACTTTCACCCCCCCCAACACCACGTGTCAAAGCGAGGCTGTCCAATCCCAACATACAGACACACACACTTCTTGTTCTAGGTTGATGAGGGTCTAAATTCTTTTTTTTTTTTCACTCTTTCATGGTAACCTTAAGAGTAAATGTCTCCAATCATGCTTATGTAAAATCAACCCCATTCAGTGTTTCACCTTAAAACTTACTTTAAACTTACTTTAAACAAGTAACTTCTGGTCATTGTGCTTGCCGTTACAATGACCCCACTGTGTGTTTCTAGCCATCATTGTGAGGACATTTGATACTCACAAAGATAAATATACAAGTGCACATACCCGCAAACACACAGATACACCCAACCAATCCCTCACTGATCTGTGATGTCATCTTCTTATGCAAAAGCTGATGGGTGGTTGGATGGGAGATTAACCCTAGGTCTCAGGTCTCTGGCTCTGTCTGTGTGTGTGTGTGTGTGTGTGTGTGCGTGCAGGGGCTCATGCAGGGATGAGTGTTGTTTGACAGGGCTGTCCGAGCCTGTAGACAGCTGGTTGTGAGAGGGATAGGCTACTCTCCACTAGCCTCCACTCATTGACTCTGATCTCCTGATAATGTTTCCCACATTTCCTCTCCACCTCACACGTCCATTTCTCCCCACAGCGTTTATCTTTTCTAATCTAGAATTAGTTACATCACCTTATTTGTGCTTACATGTAACACACATCACAGCTGGTATGAGTTTACTAATGAAAAAGGTGAACAAAAAAAGTAAAAGGAAAAAAATCATACAATTCCTGCACTATGGAGGTTTTATCCTTTTGGCAGGGTCTGAGTCGTTCTGCTTCAGGTTTCTTTAGTTAATTAAAAAATGCTAGATTATCAGCTTTCATTACTTCTGGACATTTTTGTTCAGAACACAATTTTAACAGTGGTGGTGTATCTGTACACCACCACAATAATTAATTTAAACAATGAATATCCAATTAAAGTATTCTCAGCTTTAATTCAAGGGGTTAAACAAAAATTCTGAATTAATCACAGAGCAATTACACCTTCATAAGTGTAATTGATGAATTTCCCACTTTTTTTCAGAGGGATTAAATTACAAACAACTTTGTCAATGATCCTTTGCAGACAATGACTTCCTGAAGTCTGGAACCCATGGCCATCACGAGAGAAAAGGTTTCCTCCTCTGTGATGCTTTGCCAGGCCTTTATTGCAACAGTCTTCAGTTGCTGTCTGCACAATATTTCACTTTTTTTAACTTTCAAAATGTCCTGGGTTATTTTTTTTCAGTATGTTGTGGTTCATGATCCATCTGTACCGTGAGGCACCATCCAGTTAACTTAACTACATTTGGCTGAATGTGAGCAGACACTATAGCTCAGTACACTTGAGAATTCATCAACCTTGTTCTGTCAAATCACCAATAAACACCAGTGACTCAGTGTCATATGAAACTATGCATACCCACGCGTCAAACTGCCTCTAGTGTCTAATGATGAGTCATTCCAAGTCTTTTTTCATACTTTTTCTTCTTCCCATCTTTGTGATATTTTCATCTGTCCAAAGAATTCTTTTCTGCAGCTAGTTTGTGTTTTTTAAGATATGTTAAACATAAATGTTTTACATCCTGCTATGAACCTTTTGTATTTTCTTCTCTTTATGGTAAACTTAAGCAATGGTATGCCTGCTTCATAGCAAGTGTTCCTCACTTGACTGGATCTTGTGAAGGGGTTTTTCTGAACCATGGAAAGGACCCTGTTATCATCCACCACTTTTGTCTTCTATGGATATTGGGACATTTTAGTGTTGTTGAGCTCACTAGTGCTTTCTTTTTTCTCAGAATGTGCCAACCCATTAATTTGCTGACTCCTAATGTTCCTGTGCTCTCTCAGATGGATTTGTTTTGGTTTTGCAGTCTGAGGATAGGCTATTTCCCTTGTTTTACGAGCTCCTTTGAGCTTTGTTTTGGGTTCACAGAAATAACTTCCAAATGCAAATGCCACACTTGGAATCATCTCCAGACCTTTTATCTGCTTAATTTATGAAGAAATATAGATGAAATAGAGTATACCTTTACAAAAAAACTTCTGAGTCAACTGCTCAATAATATTTGAACCCATGAAAATAGGGGAGTGTCTACATAAATGGCTTTAATTCCTCAATGGCTGATGCAATATTTTTGTCCAAATGCTTGAATCAAAGCTGAGAGTCTGCATTTCGATTGCAGTTGTGTTTCATTTCAGATCTATTGTGGTGGTGTACAGACCCAAAATAGTGAAAACTAAATGACTGTCCAAAGATTTCTTCAACTGTAGTGCCCCGAAAGAGTATTTGCCCCCTTCTTGATTGCTTAGTTTTTTGCATATTTGTCATACTTACATGTTTCAGATCATCAAACAAAAATAATTAATTAATTAATATTAGACATAGATAAACCGAGTACATTGAAACCATCCAAACCTACCTGGCCCTATGTAAAAAAGTAATTCCTTGTCTGAACCTGAACCTGTCTGACAAAGTGAAGTAGGCTAAAAGATCTCAAAAAGCAACACATCATGCCACGATCCAAAGAAACTCAAGAACAGAAACAAAGTCACTGACATCAATCAGTCTGGAAAGGGTTACAAAGCCATTTCTAAATCTTTGGGACTCCAGTGAACCACAGTGAGAGCCATTATCCACAAATGGAGAAAACTTGGAACAGTGGTGAACCTTCCCTGGAGTGGCTGACCTACCAAAATTACCCCAAGAGATCATCAACAACTCATCCAGGAGGTCACAAAAGAACCCAGATCAACATCTAAAGAACTGCAGGCCTCACTTGCCTCAGTTAAGGTCAGTGTTCATGATTCAACAATAAGAAAGAGACTGGGCAAAAATGGCATCCATGGGAGAGTTCTAAGGAGAAAACCACTGCTGACCAAAAAGAACACAAAGGCTCGTCTCATGTTTGCCAAAAAACATCTTGATGATCCCCAAGACTTTTGGGAAAATATTTTGTGGACTGACAAGACAAAAGTTAAACTTTTTGGAAAGTTTGCGTCCCTTTACATCTGGTGTAAAACTAACACAGCATTTCATAGAAGAACATTATACCAGCAGTCAAACATGGTGGTGGTAGTGTGATGGTCTGGGTCTGCTTTGCTGCTTCAGCACCTGGACAACTTGCTGTAATTGATGGAACCATGAATTCTGCTGTCTACCAGAAAATCCTGAAGGAGAATGTCTGCTCATCAATTTGTTC
>VUQI01033981.1:35423-45944 GCA_015106735.1 Paratilapia polleni | reverse complement strand
ATCATTTTGATTAAAGAGCTTGTGCATACTGTTGGATTAACCATTACAGAAACATAAAAAAGGATTTTGTAATTACCAATACTGTTAATTTGGGGCAGCTGTGGCATAAACCTTACATTGGGTGGTGGTCTAATACATTTGTTAAGCACTGTACTTTAGTTGTCTTCTGTGGTCTTTCAGGCCTTTTGGTTTTGCAGAGCTGGTCAGTTTATTCCTTCTTTTTAAGAATGTACGAGATTTTTTTATTGGGCCACTCTTCAAGTTTTTGCTCTCTCTCTGATAGATTTATCTTGGATTTTCAGCCTAATCATGGCCTCCTTCACTTGCATCGACATCTCTTTGGACCTCGTATTGAGTGATGAAGTGAAAAGCACCACCAAAATACACCAAATGCAAGTTCAGCACTTGTAATCAACTCCAGATATTTTATCTGCTTCATTTGTCATGGAATAACAAGGCAGCAGGCCTCACCTGACCATGAAACTGCTTGTGAGTCAACTGTCCAATTAATTTTGAGCATTTGAAAATGGGGAACTGTGTAGAAAAATGGCTCTAATTCCTAAACATTAATGCAATACTTTTGTTAAACCTCTTGAATTAAAGTTGAAAGCCTGCACTTCAAACTCATACTGACTGTTTGATTTAAAACCCACTGTAGTAGTGTACAGAGACAAAACTACAAAAAAAAAGTCTTAAATGTGTCAATGTCCAAAACCCTATGGATCTAACTGTATGTTACCTTACTGATACCTCACCCTGAATCCCACTACACTGCTGTATTTCCATGTTAAAGGACACAAAACTGGCAGCAGGGTAGCCAGTATGGTACCTTTTTTTCTACAGTTTGCTTACTATAAACATAACTTACAATTTACTGCTGTTAATGAATTTAAATTATGAGAAAGTCTTCTTTTCCTTGTTCAGATAAACTAACAAAACATTAAAAAAGGACTTGGATTGTTTCCTAATACTCACTACATCCCACCACATAACTCAACAACTGAAGCTATAAACAAGTCTAAGAATAAATGACATTAAGACATCTGGACTTGAGAGCAGCTTGTAAAGCCAATAATCTGAGCTATTGTGGGCAACTGTGATTTAAAGGCATTAAGAACTTATGTTTGAAATGCATGTCTCCATGTACGGGTGTGTGCGATTGCCTCCCTTCAGTGCATTCAGTTGCAGATCTCCCTGTTTCCTTTACTATATCAGCACCACAGTCAAACACTGCACATATAGAGAGCAGTTCCTGCACGTATCGCCAAATATTTATGACTACATTATGGGTTTTCAGAATGCTTGTCAGATAGTAGTAGATAAAGCCAGAAATGTAAAGCTAAAGAACAATGATTTCTCCATATTTAAACTTCCAAGTTGTTTATGCCAAACATCTATTGTGCCGTGCAACCAAACATTGTTGAACCTGTTGAACTTTGTGTGAAACTCTCAGTATGTAAGTTGGATCTGTAGCCATTTCATGCTTTCCCTGAAAGTTATATTGGAAGTTTCTCCGATGCCACAATTTGGTTTTTACAAGTGGAAAGCTTTCACGAGTGAGGCCGAACTGGCTGATTTGGTAAGGACAGAAAAGAAGGTGAAATTGAGGCTGGAGTAAGGCTGGAAATTATTCACACAGAGACACAGAAAAGACTTTCCAAAATTCTACGACCACTTTTAAAAATTTGGATTATGTATCCTTTTCCATATCATATAGCTTTAAAAAAAAATTCAAAACCAAAACTGTTTCCATCTGTGTTTGCTCACAGGCACCCCCTGTTTCCTCTCTCTCTCAGCAGGTACATTGTTACTTTTATAAGAACAACTTTGTTCAATGGAATAGCTCTGAACCATCAGCAATAACCGAAAACTTCAGTACCACTTCATAGCGTTTGCCATAATGATTAAGTGATTTGTCACCTTTAAGCACCAAGTGTCAGTTTTGATTTAACTGCACTTTTAAGATCTGTTTTACTTGTCATTTGGGAATTTTGTCATCAAGTTATCAGGTCCTGTAGTAAATTTGGAAGCATGCATCAGCAGAGTGCTAGCATTTTTTACAATTTATTTCTGTCATATTTAGCCTTTATTTGACAGTTTTAGTAGAGAGTAGACAGGAAAGAAGGGAGAGAGTCAGGGGAGGGGGGGAATAATCACGCAGGAAATAATCTTGGGCAGACGTGAACCCAGGCTAGCAATTTATGGGAAAAATCAGCTTCCATGTAAGAAAGGGAGGACGTTGGTATTTGTTCACTTCATTTCTGGCAAAAACTGAAACAAAAATCTGGCTTTCTGCCTAGCAGCAGATATAACAAATTATTTTAACTGTTTAGCTTCATTCACACCCATTTATCGGGGACTAAATCACAAATCATGTGGCGCCGCAGTGATGCAGTGGTGAGCACTGTTTGCTCAGAGCAAGAAGGTCCTGAGTTTGAATCCACGGGCTGGCCTTTTGTGTGGAGTCTGCATGTTCTCCCTGCACCTGCGTTGGTTCTCCTCGGGTACTCTGGCATCCTCGCACAATCCAAAGACATGTATGTTAGGCTTACTGATGATTCTAGGTATGAATGTGAATGATTGTCTGCCTCAGTGTATTAGCAACCCTGAATCTGATAAATGATGGATAAATCTGAAGCACCATCTGTGTGAACTGCAGCCAATTTCTGTGAGATGGCATTAAAAGAAAGTGAATAGGGTCTCAGTGGTATGTAAAAAATGTAAATCCACTCATAAAAACATTACTTTTTAACACTAGCAGTTGACATAATGCATTTATGCTGTGTTTGTGTCCACCTCTCTGGCTTTTTAGCTGCTAAATATTCCACACTTTTAGTAGCTAACTTAATCTGCAGCTTGGTGTTATACAGGTGTTGCTGAGACTGGGTATTTTAGAGCTACATTCTACTTTTGGGCACAACACTGTGAGCAAAGCACTAAAGCTACAGACTGTAAAACCAAATCAAAATGAGCCGAAAGGTGTTAAAATGACCAGTAAAGCTGAGCCGGACTATAAAGTCACTTTAACATGATAAGATATACATGCTGGTGTACCCCCACATCCAAAGGTTGCCCCAGGAAATTTTTTTAGAATTTGTCACTATGAGCAAGCCCTTTCATGTACACAGGCATGTGATCCATTGTTACTATAAAGTTACTAATCATAACAGCTTTAAGTGGAAAGAAATGGGGAAAGTGTATATACCTCTGCCATACCAGAAAGTTGGAATTTAATACTGGATCACCAAAAATAGGAAACACACAATTTGTCAGTCTCCTACAGACACAAACATGCAAACTATGTCTTCATTACCTCTCCAGCGGGCACAGAGCAGTGAGTCTTTGAATGTATACGTCTTGTTTTTATTTACAGAGCCATAACTCAGCGTGAGTGAAACTCTTACACCTGTCTGAGCCTAACTTTAATACCCAATAAATTTCACCTCCCTGTAAAACAGCAGACAGAAACTTCACAGTCAAGCAGGAAGTTGTGGTCTGACATCTCTACCCACGCATTCCAGGTTCATTATATACAACAGCATCACCGCATGAGGCCTACAGAGAGAAATTGTGGGTAACACTGGAATATTCACAGAGAGTAAGTGGGCGGAAGGGGGAATGAACGAAAGAAAAGAGTGGGCTGAGGTTTAATACTTAAACAAAGAAATCCCTTGGCGGCATCTATTGTTGAGGTATCTTTCATTTAGCTTCAAGGGAAGGCCTCGACAGCCACCTGAATGAGCGGATTGAAAGGGGTGTGTCTTAGCGTTTGAACTGTGACCCAGAGGTCGAGCACCCCTGCAATGTCCTTGTAAAGATATACCCCTGTACACACACTGAAAGGCACACAGATTGTCACAGATGACAACATACACACTCGAGTGCACTCACTCATGCTTGAGCGATCCCATTTGGACAGGCAAACATAGAGAAAGGCAGACACACTCATACTTGCAGGCTCTCCACACCGCTTTCCCTTTGGAGCTGTTCCAACAACAAGGGACAGCGTGACTGTATAAACTTCTCTCTGATTGTTTAGCCTGACGGTCACCAAGATATACTGAGAATGTCTATGATGCTGCCATTTGCTTTAGTATTATTGCTCAGACACGTCAGCATTCAGAGGTCTGCAGGGGATTTTTGGTGACCCACTTGAATTTTAGCCATTTATGGAAGCATGTGCGTTTGAAGCATAAGTGCTCAAAGCCCGAAAATCAGTTGCCCAGAATAGCAAGACAAAACTTTACAAGCCACTCTGAAGTACAAATGTCTAGTCATGCCTTTTATTCTTTGACCTGAGAGGAGGCTTCAACTGTTCAAATGTGGGGGGATGTGATGAGAGTTTGGAAACAATCCCAGTCTTTATAATGTTCTGTAGGTTTATGTAAACAAAGGACGCCCTCCTCATATGCAATGCGTGCTGGAAACTATGCTAATTAGGCTACAATGGCTATGTCTGGAGAGCATCCCTGTTCCCACATGGCATTAGCATATGTAAGGAGATTTTTTTACTGACCTAATTAACAGGAAGCAGAAAATCACATGCAGATAAAGTGAATTTGGACATTTTCCATGTTTTGGTCAGATAGAAGACAATACCCTGGCTACATAGTGCCACGTTTTGCACGGTCTAGCATCCCCATTTTATTTACTATGTATTTTAGATTATACTTGAGTTAAATACATAAATCAGCATGCTAACACACAATACATTTGCATGGAGCCTTAGGATCACATTTTAAAATCCCAAACAGAACAAACTGATCAAAAAATATTGTACACAATTTAACTTGATCAAGTTCACTTTTTCTTTTTGCCCCACTTCCATGAGTAATTTTGTGGGTAGATGTGCGTGCACAAGCATAGGTTGTTATCAAGGTCTCGCTTTTACAAGTGCATCACAGTAACAGTAACTACTGCACTGAACACATGATAGACATGAACTTTAGGAAGCTGATCAAACGTGCCAAGAAAGCTAAGATAGATGATTAGGAAGACAAATGCAGGACTTCTGTGCCAGCCAGACTGTTCAGATTAATTGTTTATATGTTGTTTGTCATATTGAGTAGCAGAGTGGAGGACCCAAACGCAGATTTCAGAGACGGACTTCAAGTGAACAAAAAGCGAGCCTTTATTATGGCTGAAAAAGTCCAAAAACATAAATCCAAAAGCAGAGTGAAAAACAGAGTCCTGAGATGCAAGCAACAAAATCCAAAATCACAAGAAAACCAGGGAAACACAGACAGACAACAGTACGACGTGACAAGGTTGAACTGAAAGACAAGGAGTAACTGAGGGCTAATTAGGGGAGTGGAAACAGCTGGGTAACAAGAAACAGGTGAAACTAAACAATGATAACAAGACAGGGGAAATAAAAGTAAATACAAGACACAAGGGACAAGAGACTACCAAAATAAAACAGGAAGTAACATAACAGACTAACATACTCAAACTTGACATACCAAGACACGTGGGGGAAGGCTGGGAAATAACACAAGAAACCATACTTTTAAAAAAATTCAACTCGAATACAAATAAAAATAAACAGGAAACAAAACTCAACCAAGCAATAACAATAAAATTTAAGACCATGAAAATAACAGAAAAGCTCTAAATAATCAAAAAAATCCAAGAACTCCAAATAAACAAAACCACAAAAGCATAGACCCTGGGACTATGACAGTTGTTATCATCAGATCAAATATTTAACTTGTCCAATTCATTGGTTTCCCACAAAGTACTTAAACTAATGTTTAGTGCTAATTAGCAAATGTTATCATAGTAACATGCTAAACTAAGAAGATAATTAGAGATTTCTGATCAACTGTGATGAGACTGAGATGAGATTTAATACAGTCTTGTGTTTATATGCTTGACATTTCATCCTGGTGGCGTTCTGAGAACCTATCACTATCATTTGATAATTTATCCTGGGGGCAATGGCCAGTGTTGCGGGGCTTCTAGTGTTAGCCAGCAGTTTTCACAGATAACTGACATATCAACCAAGACCTTACATTCTAAGATAATTGTTTACAGTCCATTTACACTATGAATGCAGATAATTTAAAAATAATTTAAAAGCCAAACTCACTCAAACATTACAGGTCAATACATGTTGGACTACAACAGAAACCAGAAAGCTTCCTGCACCCATGCTAACAGATTCCACATATTCATATGCAAAAATCTGTTTAATAAACACTATTTATTGTCTGCCCTGAGAGGGACATCAATTTCTGTATTGAATTTCATGGTAATCTATCCAAAAGTTGTTAAGACATTTCACTCAAAAACACAAATTTGAACTCCATGGTGGTCCTAGAGGGGAAAAAAGGCTACCAAGAATGCTGGGATCATTCAGCCTGTATCAGCTGGCAGACATTGCCATCCACAGTGCCAAACATTAGTACATGAGTGCACTCAAGTCCAGAGAGAAATTCAACGCAGTCATTGTTTAGTCTCAACCTGTATTAGGATCATTTTAATGGACATTTTATAAGGTGTTTCTAATTTTAAAATGAAGACCAAATGAAGATTGTTGGATAGCATTTGAGTGAACAACACTTGTGAACATGACATCTTGCTCAGATTGAACCACGTCTCTTTAGATTTTATAAAGACGTTGTCACTGACAGGTATTAGGTTTTTCATGCACTAATGTTAAAATCTTGAGCAACCACAACAGAGAACTGCAACCACTGACCATCGTCTGTAAACTTCTTGGATGGTTAACCAACCAGTGAGGTTGATTAACTTGCTCAGAGGCAATTAAGAGAAGCAAAATTATGGACAGTAGCTCACATTGCTGAACTCTGATGCATTCTCAAGAATAATCAGTGTCTGCAAATTTCTGCTCCTGTTTCCTTAATAATACCATTTAACAGCAGAGGAGGAATGAGCTCAGTGGTCCCGTACTTAGGCAAGCAGAGCATTCTCAACAGATAATTACAGTGAGAAGACTAGAAAGTGAAAACAGTGAGTGTCTTGTGGTTGCACGGTCTATTGAGGTAACTTTTGGTCAAGAAACTGGCATCTTTGTGTTTGATTCATTTTTCCGTGTGATCCTTGAACGCTGGGGCCAGAACAAAGAAGCCCTTGTCATTCCATTTTGAAGGACTGAGAGCAAATCTCAGTGTTTACGATTGATCTTTCAGTTCAGCCACAGGAAGAAGTGCAAAAAAACTCAGACCTCCACATGCATTTTTCTTTGTTACACCTACTGCTAAACTACTGTTACAAGACTTCTATTAACCAAGCACAGCTAAAAGTTTGATGACACTAAAATGTATACTGAGGTGGCCAACTTATTCCAAAGCCATATGTTACACAAAGAGGTACAACAAAGTTATACAGTATCGTATGCTGGTGTACTGGGATTTTCATAAGACACAGCTGGGCAAAACAGGCCAGCCCACGGACTCGCTCAGTCCACCCCATGATGTCCTCAAAAGAAAATAACCCCTGAAAGGATCAATAAGTGGCAGCATCATGCTGAGGAATGTGGATGTGAATGTCTGTACCACTATTTAAACCTATTCCAACGCTAAATATTGCATCAGTTACCAGTTATCAGACAACTAGCAAGATGGAGGCTCATTTAACTGTTGATATACCTTTTAAATGGATTTTCTTCTATTTATGTTTCTAATATTTTCACTGTAACCATATTTCAGTTCCATTACCTATATGCAGCCCCTTCACTTACTTTATCTAAGTCAGTATGGCCCTCTGGAAAAAAAATGTTGCCCACCCCTACCCAATCCAATGACCAAATAACAGCACATTTGTCTACTTTTATGGGCTATGTATGGCAACTCAGTGTTAATTTTAAAAAGTGTAAGGGAAGGTTAAGTGTGATAAATAACAGACAATGAAGTATATTCTGTCTCTGCTCCTTGCTACCCTCCAGTGGTGATCTAATGCCTTGTCCGTCAAGCTACCAGTGAGCCAAAACAGGTCTGCAGTCCACCTGCATCCAGCCTCCAACACACTGCTCATTACTCTTCCTCAGTCAATATCTGCAACTCTGGTGTTTTGGCAGGAGATGTGTCGGACAGTTCTGGGTCCTCCTGATCCCTCAATAAGACCTCTGCTGGATGTCTTCAGTTCATTCCGAGAGCCTTTGCCACTTTTGGAATACTTCACACATCTGTCAAAACAGATCAATTGAGTTCAAACAGATGTCAGAGGGGCAAACTGCACCGCCACGGGCCAGTGCATTCTTCTCCCTGATACGTCACTTTCTGTGTGAATATGTGTGTGTGTGTCTATCGTAGGCCAGCCATGCTGACTCCTTCATAGCCTACTGGTTTCAGCAGGAGGAAGGCTTTTAAGAGCCAAAGCCCTCTCTTCTTCCCCTGTCAGTCTCTTTTCTCTTGTCTTGTCACTCCCCCCTGCCTTGTCTCACTCTTTCATTCTCTCTTGTCACGCCTGCTCACTTGGTCTCACTCCAGATAGTCTATGTCTTTTACACTGTTTTCTCTTGTCCTGCAAGTTTTTTTTAACCTATCTTCTTGTCTTCTTCAGATTTTTCCTTTTAACGTCTTATCTCTCACTTCCACTTCATCAGTCAACTCTTTCTGTCTGCAGCTACAGCTCAACTTGACTATATTCATCACACAGACATCCACAGCATCAGCAGCAGAGAAATCTGCTATGCTGCAGGAGCTCAACTCCCAGAAGCATGGCCTACGCAGCATACATACACACACTAACCACAAACACATGCAGGCCTAGAGGCAGACCCATACCACATGAGAGCGATCTGTCATTCACTCGCTCTGACATTCTGTTCTGACCCTTTTTAGTCACACACATCCACGTGCACCTACATCATCACTCATTCAGATTGCCAAAAGTTCCTCATTCATTAATTTACAGGCACACACAAGTCACACATGCACTGATGTCTGAGGGGGTCGTCCACACACAGGCCGCTGAGAGAGGCGATCAATTACATGCTAATAACAAACTACTGGGGTGAGACAGGATAATAAAACATGCAGGCTCACTAACAGTATCAACAGCTGGGACTGAGCAAGGACTCCAACAGCCATCACTGATTTACAAGTGACTACTAATCAGCAGTTTCTAGGATCAAAATGATTAACTCGTGTCCCATAAACAAGGACAAGATGGTAGTGGCTCAAACCAAGCAGTAACCCCTAGTGCTTAAAAATAAGCCAACGTGAAAGGGCCATGAACTGCAGCTCCTCTTATGGCTATTTGAGACTGACTCCAAAAAGAAAGACAATCCCCACAGAGTCTAATGTTAAAATGCACAACTTTGCAGCATTAAAAAACATGTTTACAGTCTGGTACAAAAAAATGTTTTATAGCCTCTATGGACAGCTTCCCCCTTCATAACAACTCTACAGGGGGTGGATTTTTTTTACACCTCATTTATTGGGTTATCCGTATTGCTTAAAGTTAGGGGTGTGGCTGCTTTGATTGACAGATGTGCCAACACAGCAGCTTAATATCCACTAATTTGAGTCCCTGAATCAGACTGTGTTACAGAATTACGGCATTATTTGACAAATAAAATGGCTACCTCTGGCTCCAAAAACCCAACGGGCTTCAAATGTCACAGGTCACAATGGCTATGTCCATCTTTTATATACAGTTTATGGTCAATCCCCATAGACTCCCATGTTAAAATGCCCCCATTAACAGCATTAAATAAAATTTATAGGCTAGTATAAAAAATGGTTTTGGACTTTATGGGTAGTTTCCCCCTTTATAACAGCTCCCTATCCATTTGGATACTGATAATGCTAAAAGTTAGGGCTGCTTTGATTGACAGATGACCCGATGGAGGAAGCTGTAGCCAATAACTGTCTGCTAGGCATTGCCTTGTTTCAGGTGATTCTGCCTTTTAATGGAATTATCTAACTAATTATATGGCTTACTTTTTTGTACAGATGCCCAGGAACTTTGTGTTCAGTTAATAGAAATTTTAGTACTTGTTGTCTAGTATTTGTTATTTAAGTTAAACACACAGGTATGCAGCATTGCACCCACACAGTTTAGAAATGCAGCTCTCTAACCAGGCTTGCTAGCCTTAGCTGATAACCTAGCACTCCACCCTCTCACCTAAACATGGTGACTTCTGTCTCCAGAAAACCCGCATGATGATGGCTGAAGCGCTAACTCTGAAGCTTCAAAATGCTGAGTCCAAAACCAAAAACTGGTGGCTGTGTCCATCATTTGTATACAGTCTTTGCTCAGGAGTCTCGAGGTGCGTGTGTGTGTTGGGAATGACTGTAGATTAAGTTAAGTTAAAGATAAAATTAACCCCCCCCCACACACACAGAGCCCATTCACCTCTACTTAAGATGCTCTTAGGCAGAATGATAAATTCGCCTCTGACACTGGAGGCGCTGGTAGAGATTCGGGGCCTCCTGAAAACACTTGGGGATCTGGAACAGTAAATTTCTGTAATCCCTATAAGCCCGATCCAGCTCTGGGCCCCCTGAACCATCACACCCCCCCCCCCCCCCCCCCCCACTCTTTTAAACA
>VUQI01033981.1:15810-27456 GCA_015106735.1 Paratilapia polleni | reverse complement strand
AATTATTGTTTTTGTTTTGTTTTTTTTGTTTTTTTTTCCTTTTTTTTTTTTTTTTTTTTTTTTAAATCCAAATCAAATTTTTTGATGGTCATGATTCACCTGAGAGCTGAACTTCCAGAACCAGAGCCCTTAAAAAACTGTTGAGCTCTATAGGACTTCTGTAGGCTTTTTTGCCCCCTATGGCCTTTAAAAAGAATCCAGGTTTAAGGCACTTTTGCGTTGGCTTTATTTTTCAAACGTGAAAACTATGTCCATCTTTTATACTGTCTTTGTTCAAAATGTACAACCAGATGAGATGGACACAGCTACATCTCATCTGGTTGAGCAGGTGACCCATTTGCTAAAAGGTTGCAGGGGCCTGTGTTCAAGTCTGCTCTGGACACAAGGACAAAATTATCCCCCATTAAAAGAAAACAATGCAGGTGAAATCACAATGGCTGTGTCTGTATTTTATATACATTCTGTGATGCTAACATTCACACAATGCTAACTCATTAAATTTTTAGAAGTACAATGTCAATGTTCACAGACTTGGCTTAGCATGTAAGCATGCCACTGTGTGCTAGTTATCAATGAACACAAAGCAACAATTGATTGCTTCGATAGTGCTAGAGCTAGTTGTGTCAAACCAATTTTAGTTCACATGGTCCATATACATCGACAGGTTGAGTGGGTCAGACCACTAAAAACAATCCATTAAACCTATAAAAACATCTAAAAAATTTTCCCTTTCTGTTGGTGTACAGAAATGCAAATATATTTAATGAACCTTTTATTTCCAGAACAGGCGGTGAACGGATTAAGATGTCTTAAGAAAAAAAAAGTGCAGTTTCAACAGTATGTCTCAGTTTTTACAAAGAAACGTTAATGGCAGAACTGAAAGAAACATGTTGGCACAGCTCCTTGATTATTACTTTGTTGTGGTATGGAAGGTAATGATTCAGACCTCTAGCTCACATGAAATTAACAGACTTTCAACCCTTTCCAAAAGTCCAAAAATGATTCACTCCTTTGCTGCAATTTTTACACTTTGTAAAGCCATCCAGTAGTCTGGACTGGACACTTTGGGACCAGTAAAGGGGAATACCCAAGTAATTAGGATCCATCCTGAAGGTAACAAGGATGTTAGTACCACATTTTTTGATAGTATATAAGTGAATATAGCAATGACATTTCGTTCAGACTCACTAGGCAGCCTTGTTATGGTGCAAGAGAAAAGGTCAGGGGAAGTAACCATGAAGGTCTGTGCCACATATACCAATCCAAACAAATGAGTTTCAGATATTTTAGTCTGGAGTGATACTAGCAAAAATACTACTTCATATTGGTGCTATTCTTTCACTACAGTGTCCACAAAGCTTGACCTTCCTCTGGTCCCAAAGCTGTGCATAACCTTCATGCAGAGACAGAGACTGTCCTAGAGCAAGGAAGCTCTATCCCATCTGACACTGTGACAGGCTTTTTCTTTCAGTCTGTGTGCTGCCGGGTGAAAGTTGCTGATGAGCCTCTTCTGCTTTCCTTCCTCACATTTTGCTTCATTTCATAGGAATCTCTGGCGCTTTCATCGGTTTATGTGGTTACACTGTGAGGCTGCCTTTGAAAAATGCAACTGGACGGCATTTCTTTTCCTTTCCTGCGGTTTTAGATTAATTGCATTTTTCTTACAGACCAAGCTTGCATAGGGATGTACTTGGATAGACCCTCTGAGCTGTGTGGTGTTCGCTGCATGGGCCGCTGGACTCTTGACCAAAGCCCTTGGGAAGATTAACATTCCTGAGGGGGGGACCACTGTATCATTGCCATTATAAATAGGCAAGATTAGGCCATACACAACAAAACAAACAACAAGCCTTTCTGTGGTAGAAACATACAATATGTGTGGATGAGGGCACTGTTCCTGTAAACAGTTAGCATACAAGTTTGTGTACATGTTGAAAAATGTGTATTATGTGGTTTTCTATTGTTCTAGTTGTGCCCATTTCTTTTACTCCCACCGCTTCCTTCAAGTTTTTATCTTGACTTTGTGTGTGTGTGGTTTTGACCGGTGCATGTTTCCGATGCTTTGCAGCTGCCATGTTGACATTCTTCGTGGGTTGGCCTGCATTTCACATTTGTGCAGGTCAGGGGATTTTGTTTGCTTTAACTATTATGGGAGACCCCCAGTTGTTATTTCACACTTTGGAGGAACCTTTAAAATGCCTCTTCTGGTGTGGTATGCTCTGATGCACTGAAAGGACGTGAGCCTCGGGGGAGGTGGCTCTGGAGTGTATTTCTATCAGGCTTCAATCAAGCTCTGGACTCACTGACTGAGTCTCAATTCACCGACTGATTTTTTTTCTTTTGAGGCTTAGCCCCCCCAAGACCATTTGTACTTACAAGACAAACTAGATTCATATGTCACACTGCTCTGTGTGTACAGCAAACACACAGTAGTCCTAAGCAAATTCACACACAAAGTACCTTCATGTTTTCCAGACTTTACACAAACAACAGGAGCCACTGTTTCCGAAACTTATCTCCACTCTTTTATAGTCCTTCAGCAAAAAGTTGCCAATCTGTAAAGCTCACCTCTTCTCAGACAAAGAGAAACAGAGAATAAAAATGAATGTGACTGTGGTGAGCCTGTTTTGATTAAGAAGGAGCTTTTGGCTTCCATTATTAGAGTTGCTATCAGGAGTCAAAAAGTCAAAAGCTAAATTTAGAGGAAATCAAAGGCAATGGTGTGTTCATGTTCCAAATAAAGGTCATGTAAATACACATTCCTCCTTGCAGTTACCCTCACTCACATACTGTAACACAAGTTCAATAACCCTTGAAATTTCTCGGTGCTGTGACAGCATTATGTTTACAATGGCTTATATCCTCCCCGGATTTCAGGACTGCGTTCTTGGACTGTGATCAAAGTATTAAAGCACTGTTAAGATGATGAATGTTATGTTTCATTTTTTTATTTCTGCTGAATTTAACCGCAGTGGTCAAATATTTCTGGTAACACTGAGCAATGAAATAAAGCACAGATTTCCCTGCTAGATCAAATTACCAGAATTTACAAAAATCAGCAGTTATTGGCTAACTTGGCTCAGAGCAATTTGGTACATTTCAAAGAAGAGAAAAGCCTAGACACAAAATGTTAACACTCCTGTCCAGGTTAGTTTGAAGTTTTATAAAAATGACTCTGCTTTGAATAATAATCTGTATCAGGCATTGTTTGTCCCCCAGAAAGTTCAGATTCTCAAAAGGTGTATAATTGATGGCTGCCATCCACCTAATGGTAGTCCTGTTTTTGTGCTTGCTGGTTCACTATCATGGCTTGTCAAGCACTTCATGGAATTGAGCCATTTCTTTTTTTTTAATTTTAAATCATATTGTATAAGGTTATAGGCTGGATTGTTATATAAAACATGGATACATTTTCAAATGGCTCAGACTTCAGACTGCTCTGAATTCACTTTTTTAATGTGTTTTTCTGCTTATAATCTAGTAGATTTATTTACACTGTCATCTGCTCAAGATGTAGTTCAGTCCTTAGTAGTTTAGTGTACATTTTTATTTAGTTTTGAGTTTTTTTGTTAGTCTACAGAGTGAGTTTGCTCATTTCAGTTTAGTTTTTATTGTTTGAAAATGTTTGATATGAAAATGTTAGTTTTAATCTTTTTCTTTATTAAGATATGCCTTGCTAGGGGGAGGCTCCATGGTGTAGTGGTTAACATATTTGCCTTATGTGCAAAAGATCCCTGTTTCAAGACTGGGAAGAGACACAAACCCAGCCTCAGGGTGTTACAAGCTCATGTCCTCCTTGTGCCAATCCCAAGCCCAGATAAAATGGGAGGTTTGTGTCAGGAATGGCATCCGGTGATGGCATCCGGCCAAATCAAACATGCAGATCCATCTGCTGTGGTGAGCTCTTGGGAAATAAGAGAGCAGCCAAAAGTACCTAATTCAGCAGGGGCAAGATTGAAGAAGTTTAAAATAGATATTACAATACAAGAGATGTTACTGTTAAGAGTGAGAGTTCTTTTTAGATTAGGGCGATAAACACTGTTTCTACTTTTAAAATTATGCTTCAAGCTTTCCTTTTTGATAAAGCTTACAGTTAGGGCTGCATCAGGTGATCCTGAACCGTCCCTTCATTATGTTGCTATAGGCTCAGGCTGTTGGTGGATTTCCCATGATGCATTTTGTATTATGTATGTATTTTGTCTAGTTAACTGTTTTTACTCCCCAGGTGTTCATACACCATTATTGCCTCTTGGGAGGCAATAATGGTGTATGGTGTATTATTGCATGTCATTAACTTTTGTCTTCTCTCTCCCATAGTTTGGGTTTTGTCTCTCTGTGTTTTCCTTTTTTCTGTCCTCTTTTGCCCTCACCTCAAATTGTTCGCAATAGATGGCTGCCCCTCCCTGAGCCTGGTTCTTCTGGAGGTCTCTTCCTGTTAAAGGGGAGTTCTTCTTCCCCATAGTTGCCAAGTACTTGCTCACAGGGGATCGTCTGATTGTTGGGGTTCTCTCTCTAACATTGTAAGGTCTTTACCTTACAATATAAAGCACCTTGCGAACTGAATATTGCTTAGTAGGTTTACAGTTTTTTGTTTTTTTGGGTTTTTTTTTGGAATATCCACACTAGTCTTCATCTTGTGCATATGCAGCATATCCTTGCTTGCTTCACATAGAGGATACGCTGAGAGATTGCATAAAGGCCTAGTATAAGATAACTATGTTTTTTAAACTGCAAATCATATAAAACTATACTGGAATAAAAATATAGAGCTACAAATGAGCATAATAGGCATCCTTTATTAAATGTGTCACTCTGCACTAGCTAAAGTATTACTTTGTCTGGTTGTTCTGTGCTGCTGGGCAGGCAGCATGTTGTGAGTTTATCAGCGCTGTGTTTTTTTTTGCTGAAAACATGTGTGTGATGGCTGGGAAAAGTTCCTTGAGAGTGCTGAAACTGAACTAAACTAAAAAGTTTGATAAATCATTTTAATCTCCAGAGTCTGTTTAAAGTTCACTGTGGGTTTGTCACTGCAGGCCACACAGTTTTCTAACCACATGTTAAAATACAAATACTGACTACAGCAGCTTTAAAATAGGCTCAACTGCAATTCATGTGCAGATTCATGATTGTACTTCCACTTTAAAAATCTGATATCCTCCACACTAACACAGGCACACTTCCGTTTATTTTTTAAAGATAATGTCTCAGCATGATCACATGTGGAAATAAATAGCCAGACTTGGGCCTTGGCCGTTGATATCTATTCTGCTGTGCTTTAGCTGGTGTCCCAGTGATGCCGGGCGGGGTGCAGGGGAAACAATTTCTCTATCATTATAGTCATTACCCCTGGCCCTTATCATCACGGATGTTTGTCTAAGAAGTCTGCATTAACACAGGCCTTGTGAGGATGGGGATGGTATTATCCCTCATGAGGTTGAGGATGTACTGAATCGGCTCAGTCTAAGAATTTCAGTTTGCTGAACTGTGTGTTCATTCATTTTATTTATTTATTCATTCAGTGGCAGTACATCACACTTACATACGCATAGTCTCTTATTGTCCTAGCTTAAAAGAAGGCAGGAGATTATTAGGGAAACCACACAGTGCAAATGGATAACTGATGCAGGGTGTAAGCTATCAATTTACTCCAAAGTGCCACATGCTTCTATAAAAGCAATAATCAGGTATATTCTACAAAGCCACGGCTCCTGTTCTTTTGTATTCTTTACTTCATTTAATTGCCGATGTCTCTGTGCCTTTTATTTTATGGCCCTTTGCATGCTACTTAATAGCTGCCAATGATGGCACAGTGTGTGAATGCCTTTCAGTTTGATTCCTTCGTTGTCATACAAGATGAAACTGGTCTCCTGTGTGGGCTTTGTTTGAAGAGGTTGAGCTCATAATCAAACCTCGAGGGAGTTGCAGCAGGATGTTTATGGGGATGTGAGGTAGAATGAATTAGGAACCGCAGGGGTTTAAGCACCAGAGGCCCTCACAACACATCTACATGTATGCACGTTCATTCCCATAGATAAACACATACATGCCGTTCTGTGTATTATGCAAAGACCCTCAAAGTCCAGTAAACCTAGAAACCGCTGCCAAGCTAAACTCCGCCAACACCACTTTTATATTCAGTAAAGTAACCTTAACAAGTGCTGTTTAATTTTGTTGTGCTCTGTGACCGAACTATAAAAGTCCTTTTCTCACACTATGTGCGGGGGAGGCCAGATGGGGAACTTTTGCACAAGAGGAAAAGACACGCAGACAGACAGGAAGAGAAAGAGGAAGAGTCCATCAATCCGCTGTCCATCTGGCAAGTTTTAACCCTGATCCTACACCTGAACCAAGTCCAGCATAATCACCCACACATGGTCAACACACTCGAACACAGCTGTAAATAAAAACAACAGATTTGCACAATTTCTCAATTTATGTGCGTTTCTCTTGCTGCCTAATGATTACCATGTGTTTGCAGGAATTGCACGCATCCCTACCGCTGTGTACAACATCCCTCTCATGTGAAAACACTTAATCCTTACTCCTGTTTGAAACTAAGTACTCTTTATTATCTGCTTGTTTTGTCCGTATTGGCGCAGTCCAATTTGAACTTTCACTCTGAGGGTGGTACTCCGGGGAAAACATTAGCCTGAATCCTAACTGTTTGATTCTGGCACAGTAACAGCTTGTTCTGACATTTACACTATGCTCTTGAGACTGAGTGCTTATTTGTGCTTTGTGCTGGTAATGGAAGGTTAAATGTTTGGGTGCTGAACAAGAAAAAAAGACTTAAGACTTCTTGTCTTAACATGCATCGTCCAACACAAGATGAGGGTAACAGAGAAATAGTGCTTCTTCCTAAACCAGAGGACGAGCAAAAAGTGTCCCTATGCAAAAGAAAGTGACCCCTGCGGGACCCTAAGCTGACCAGGTCAGAAGGTCAGAAGAGCTGTGAGTGTTCCCTGCAAGTGAAAAGAGCATTTTCTGTTATTATATACGCATAACAATACTTTTTTAATTCTTGCACCATTCTACATGCTCTAGTTTAACCCGTCTGCAATCCTCCTCTATATCCAACTCATGAAAACATTTACATTGTTTTTCCAAAATCAGAATGAAGTAGGTCTTTCCCAGGAAAAAAGAAAGAAAAATCCCACAGGATTTCATATGTTTTATGTTTCCAGAAGCAACAACAGTGGTCCGCATAGGATAATTAGAAGAATATGTCAGGGTATTGGTAGTTATTATGGCTATGGTAGCTGAAAAAAGAGAGAAGAAAAAGAAAATAGAAAAGGAAAAGGTATACAAGATAATGTCATACAATATTCAAGATTCATGCATCGGTACTCCTCAGAGATGATCGCCTTACGAAGACGTCACCAAAGCAAATTAACCCGACATAATCCCATTCTGAAATGTCAAAATTGAATACTGAAAGGATCCCACACTTAGGTCCCTACAAGGGAAAGTCCAGCTGTGAGAATTTAGGGTCTTATGGGGCCAAAAGTGTGCTTGACTGCACTCGGTCCAACCTGACCGCTCAACTGATTCCCTCATATAGCAGAAAGCCAGACTGGCAGCAACAGCAGCAGCAGCAGGAGCTTTAATGAGAGTTAGAGTTTAAAAAAAAATAGAGAAAAAAGGCTAAAGGCATAAGTGAAGAAAGCGCTCCTTTGTGGGTGTTTGAGAGAGAAGGAAAGACAGAGAAATATGTTTAGCTCTTTCTGTGTGTGCATGCTTGTGTTTGTAGGAGTGCACCACCACCTACGCCACCCGTCGCCTCCAGCAGCAGGTTCAGCTGCAGAGGCAGGAGTTTAACAGTGAAACCCCATCCAAAGCAAACAGCACACTGCCTCTATTTCACTCTGGATTCTCGCTACTTGGAATTTTTGTTTTCTAAAAGGTGCTCTTTGTCCCCGCTGACGTGTATTTATGTGGTGAGGCACGTGGGAGTCCACCCTTACTTAAAGCTGGCCCAGGAGGCCTGTTTAGTTGAAACAGATACGGCCACCTGAATATATTGCTCTGACAGTCAGGAGCAAAGTTGGTTATTGGTCCTCGCAGACCTTTCCCAGCACCCCTCACCTCCTCCTCTACTTCCCTTCCTGAAAATTTTCCCTCAAAGCAAAGCTTTTAGCCAGTGAAATGTGAATTGCTACTACTGTATAAAAACTGTAACAACTCTTTTTTTTTATTATTATTACTAAAAGACAACTTTCCCAGCTCCTCCCTGTGCTTTGATGTGCATGGGCTCAATAGAATCCATTTCAATTTGAAAATCATAAATAACAGTCTGGAATTCGATTCTAAAAAAAGGTTTTTATATGCTATAGTAAGACGAACTCAGTGTTTTTTCCTTTTCCACCTAAATGGCAAGACTAGAGGTGATCCCAGCCCACACATGCCAGCATACAAAGCCAGGCATTTATACGTCCATCCACCGTCCTTGACGCCCACAGCTCTGACAGCATAGAGAAAGCAGCAGCCAACAGGACGGAGAGAAACGTAGAACTGATATTTCATGGAAAGGAAAAATACAAACACTACTGACTGAATAGTGCCCTCACCATGTCGAGACAGTTTTTAGCACTGAATTCTGAGGGAGTAGTGTTTTGAGGGTAACACAGCAGTGTTTCAAACCTGACCGCTTTTAATTATCAAGAAAAGCAAAGGTGGAACTGCTAGCACAGTACATCCCATGGAAGAAAAAGGTTGTTTATACTGTTGAAAACAGTGTAAAAAAAAGACAGCTATTTATACTTTTTAGCATCCACTCCAAAAGCTGTAAGGCAGAGTCTGCTTTCAATCCTTGATCTCTTCAGATTTTAAACTAAATTCTTGACAGCAGCTGTAAAGGGAACTGCTCAAATGGCTAGCTTGGTTTACAGGCTTGTTATCCCATACATAGTTCTGCAGAACTGCTTCATGTTATTTCTTTCATTTAAACTCCACAAGCACTTGAAATGATCTCCATGACGTTTGGGAAGCTATAAGGCTCATGCTGCGGCTTTAGCTCCTGAATTTGAACTATTTCAACCTGGATTACACATAATTTCAAACATTACAGGATCTGCACATGAATGAGACTAGTACTTGCAGTCAGCAGAAGGGCTTGAAGTTCTTTTTATAGCTGCGTCTCTTGATCATTGTCTCTCACTTTTAAAAATGTAATATGTGATTTATTTCTGTGATATTTCATGCACCCGAAGCCTTGTGGAACTAGTATAAAGTGGAATGTAGAACGAAATGTTGGCCTTTCCTTGATCTGCTGTGGCTTGGACTGTACTTCATCTGTTTGAAGTTGCATTGAATCCACTGATATAAACTGATTTTCTCAGGAAATTTTTGCCATTTTAAAGTGTAACATCCACAAATCTACTGTTGTTCATAACACCCATGGCTGTTAAATAAACTGCAACATGCTGTTGCTTGGATTTTAATGACTTATGATTGCAAAATTGTGAGCAAATGAGCATACCCTGGATAATTTTCCTTTCTGACTCTAAGAATGACCAAAATTTACAAAATGAACTCAATGTTTTAGTCAATATAATCTGAAACAAGTGACTGAGACCATAAACTCATTAGGAAAGTGTACTGAGGGCCATTTTCCTATGGACTTCTATAGGATCCTAAGCGTTTTTGAAACCACAGGGGTTGCCCCCTGGTGGCTGTGAAAAAGAAGGCAAGTTTAAGACACTTCCACATTAGCTTCACTTTTCAAATCTGGAAACTAAGTCCATCTTTTATACTGTCTGTGGTTATGATTTATGAATCTGGATACTGGATATTGGATATTGTTTATACTGTTAGCTGATAAAAGTAATTTGAAACTGGCAAATACCATCCAGACTAGGTCTGGGAGTTTTTAACGAATGTTCTGACATTATTTGCTCAAGATAGCTTTCTGATACATTAGAAAGCCAGGTAAGATTCAGTTTTTATTAAAAAATAAATAAATAAATAACTTTAAAAAATAACTAAATTCAATTCAATTCAGTTTTATTTATATAGCACCAAATCACAACAAGAGTAGCCTCAAGGCACTTTATATTTTAGGGTAAAGACCCTACAATATTAGAGAGAAAACCCCAACAGTCAGAGGGACCATGACAGGGGGTGAGGGGAAACAGAAGGGAGCAGAGGGAGACAGAACAAAAGACACACTATGGGAGAGAGCCAGAGTTTAATAGTAACTAATGATTAAATTCAATAGCAGTGTATAAACACATGGAGAGTGAAAAGAGGTGAGTGAAGAAGAAACATTCAGTGCATCATGGGAAGCCCTCAGCAGCCTAGGCCTAAAGTCCCTTCATGAATCAAACTTTAGCCAGTATTGCTGACTGTTGGCACTGTGGGGCAGCAGAAGAGAGAGACACTAAGGCAAGGCACTCAGGAACAACAATAAGATGTTCAGATAGAAATCAGTCCAAAGTCAACCAAGATAGTTAAGGACGGTCTATTTTTCCTTTCTTTTTAAATAGGATTTATAGCAATCTATTTGCACATTGGCAACACGTTTAATACTTGAAAAAGGCTTCAAAGAAAACCCTAAACACTGGTGTGACTGGGCCTTAAGACCTTTGCTGAAAAATACCAGAATTTTCCTTAAATGAGCACCAGGAACTTTGGCCAAGGGTGCCAGCTGTGTGGGAAGGCCAGCCACCTTGACCTCAGCAACAAACCAGAGATAGGCAGGGCTCACTGATCTGTGAACAAGATTGCTTTTATCTCTGAGAACTGGCAGACAGAGCGGTTTGAGTTAAGACTGTTCTCATGCCATGCCATGACATCACTGCCTCTGAAGCACTAAATACTGGACACTACAGATAAATTTCTCTGATGGGGTTCAAGGGAAAGTCTATAAATATATAGTTACATTTGAAAAACACTGTAATTTTTTTCTTTTGACAATCTATAATGCATTTTGGCCATGTCTCTCCTCTCATTTGTCCAGCTTTAAAAAGCTCTTTCGTTATCTTTATGCTTCACTGGATTGTGGGAAATATACACACTGAGTCAGCAGCTCCTTTCCGAAGGTCTACTGTTATGGCGAAACATTCCTTTGACATTACTTTATTTCTTCTATTTTAATTTCACACTGCAGTTTGGGAATCTCCCTTTTCACAGGGAGCAGCACAGGGGCCAGCTGATGCATGTCTGCCAAGGTTGTGGGGTTGGGTCTTTCAGTGTGCGTGCAGGTGTATGAAAGCATGAGTGTGTGGGAGATGGTACCTTATGGTATATGTCTTCAATGTCCAAACATTTATAAAAACATCTTTTTGTAACTAATCCATTACCCAAGATGAAAAAGGCAACAAATTACCTAAACCCAGTCTGTGCAATACACTTTTCTCTGAGCAGGTATGTGTGAATTAAGTGCACTATCGGTCACAGAAACACTATTATGGTTCCAAGGGGCCCAGTACAGTAGACATGCAGTCTAACACCAGGTGGCTATCGACTGACTGTTTGGGGAGCAGAAGGAATCCAGTTAACTTGTTTACTTGACCTTGGCCTGCTATTAATTTGTTACAATATGCAGAAGGGCTGTTTACAGAGGAATTTAACCTGCACCACAGTATATTAACTTCTGCCACCAATGTTGATTCTAAAAGTCATTTTAAATTGGTAGCAGCTCAGTCA